>CM024754.1:124952826-125122062 GCA_014218235.1 Colocasia esculenta
CTCACTGTAGAACTTTCCCTCTCAGTTTTAGCTTCAGATCTAGCATTGTATAAGCTTGATCTAGGGGCTTGATCTCATTTCACATTATTGTGTTCTAGTGTTCCCTTCGTATTGAAGGAAGACCTGGGGGTTCCAGGTGTGTGTTCCCTTCGAGTAGAAGGAAGACCTGGTGGTATCCAGGGTGTTGTAATTCCTCTTCGGGTTGTGGAAGAGAAGACCAGTTGCGGCTGAGTGTGTAAGGGTCATAAGGGGGACTGTACCCTTGAGTAGTGAAAGCCTGAGTTGTTGCTCAGGGACTGGACGTAGGACTCCTGTGGAGAGGAGGTTCGAACCGGGATAATTCCCTGTGTTGTCTATGTGCTTGCTTTGCGTTTACTATCTTTCTTTACTAACTCTAACACCCATCGAAGTGTATTTTGTTGACTGTTTGGTGAACACGTTTAAGGTACTCAATATTTTAAGAATCCCATTCACCCCCCATCTGGGCTTGCTAGCTGGGCAACACTGCGAGGGCCTTCAGGCCCAATTAGCCAGGCCAATCGGCCCTGGTGATCCCTCCACCGCTGGAGCAGCAGGCGGAGTCGTCTCGTCGATGGTCCCGCGCCCCTCCGGCACTGCAAGACTAGCATGCAAAATCACCCCGGCGATCACGCGGGCACCTTCTCGCCGCGTCAGACACCGGAGCGGTCAAGATAATTCCCTCGCCATTCTGTTGTGGTCCCGCCTACCCCGCGTTCGTCATCGGGGCTAACTCCCATAGGTCTCGGCGGGAGGAGTCCGCCCACTCCGACCAGGAGTTGGCCAGACGCCTCCGTCGTGTTGTCGATCTCGAGCGCCGTGTTGATGCGATGGTGTAGCGGCAGAGGGCAAGGCTCCGGGGGATGAAGACTTGGACTTCCGCTCCCCGTTCACGATGGAGATCCTGGAAGCTCGTGTCTCCCCAAGCTCCCTCTGCCCACCATTGCACCCTACGACGGCACCACCAACCCCTCAGATCATATCCATGGCTTTGAGTCGCATATGGTGTTCCACGGAGCATCAAACTTAGTCAAATGCCGGGCCTTTCCGGCCACCCTGAAGGAGACCGCGTGGGCATGGTTTGAATCCCTCCCCGTGGGTTCCATCTCTTCCTTCCACCAATGAAGAAGTCCTTCCGGGACAACTTCTTAGGTGGAAGGTTTCAGCCGCGCACAGCGGCGTCCCTTCTGTCTGTTCGGCAAAAGAAAGGCGAAGCGCTCTGGGACTATGTCAAGAGGTTCCGGACCAAAGCGCTCCGCATCCCCCGCCTCGACGTCCCCTTGGCCACCAGTGCCCTCATCTAGGGCACCCGAGATGGCTTTCCTTCGGACGTTGGGGGTGCAGCAACCCTCCACCCTCGCCGAACTGCTCTCTACTGCCCAGCGCCATGCGGTATGCGAGGAGAGCCTGGCCGCTGGCCGAGCAGAGCTGGGCGAGCAATCGGACAAGAAGAGGCCCTCCGATAACGGTTCCGATTGTGATCGGAAGAAAGGCCGGCGCAACAGAGATTCACCGCGCCGACCACGCCCCTTCACCGACTACACTCCCCTTACGTGACCCCCGAATAGATCCTGGCTGAAATCCGGGATGAACCGTATGTTCGGTGGCCGCCAAGGATGCGGTCTGATCCCTGCAGGTGCAACCAAGACAAGTACTGTCGCTTCCACCGCGACCACGGCCACGACACCTCCGAGTGCCGCCAGCTCAAGGACAAGATCGAGTCCTTGATTAAACGTGGCTACCTTTGGCGGAATGTGCGCCGCAATGAAGACCGCCAAAGGCGCCGAGAGCGGACTCCCGAGCAGCCCATCAACAACGGCCTAATGGCAAGAGATCAACGTCATCGCGGAAAACTTCAGCGCGGGCGGAGAAAGCAATCAAAGCCGGCGCGACTATGCTCGGCGGGTTGCACGTGGTGGACATGCCCCCAGTGCCTCGCCCAGGTCCCTATCCCCCCAATCCCTCACGCGCATGGTCGAGAAGGCTATAACCTTCTCGGACGAAGATCTTGTAGGAGTCTCCACTCCACACACTGATGCGCTAGTCATTTTGGCCACCATCAATAATTGTACCGTGCACCAGATTCTGGTGGATAATGGAAGCACCCCGGATGTATTGGCTTACGATTGTTTCCTGCTTATGGGTTTAAAAACTGACAAGCTCACCCCAGTAGAATCGCCTCTGTTCGGCTTCTCGGGGGTTTCAGTTTAACCCATGGGACGAGTGCGCCTCCCGATTACTCTTGGGATGGCCCCGAAGAGCGTAACCAAGATGGTGGATTTCTTGGTTATTCGAAGTATGCCCGGATACAACGCCATCCTCGGTAGGGGGCTGATCAGTCGAATTAAGGTTGTTCCTTCATCCCTCCATCAGAAGATGAAGTTTCCCCCTCCGTGCGGGATTGGCGAGGTGCTCAGCAGTCAGCGCGAGTCTCGACGGTGCTATGTCCTCTCCTTGAGAGACAAACAGCCCCCTCGCAGCACCAGCAATTACTGCCCCACCACCGATCAACCTTCCACCAGCAGAGGCACACCTGCCGAAGACCTGCTTTCTGTTCAGGTGGACGACGACCCCGAACACGTCCTCTATATTGGCGCGCTATTGCCGGAAACCGAACAGCAACGCTACAAGGCTATCCTACTAGCCAATTTAGACGTGTTCACGTGGTCAGATGGCGAACTGCCTGGCATACCCCCAGAGGTGATGGTGCATCGCCTTCGCCTGGACCCGAAGGTGCCTTCGGTCCGCAAAGAAGGTGACCCGTCAACCGTGAACGGCAGACCGTGATCCAAGATCACATTGTCAAAAGCCGAGCTATTGGGCTTCTCCAGGAAGCCCAATACCCAGGTGGATCTCCAATGTGGTCCTCGTGTGCAAAGCCAATGGCAAATGGCGTGTGTGCGTAGACTACAAAGATCTCAATAAAGCCACGCCCAAGGACAACTTTCCTCTGCCGCGCATCGACAGCTGGTGGACGCCACATCCGGACACGAGCTTCTCAACTTTTTGGACGCGTACTCTAGTTATCACCAGATCAGCATGCATCCTCCGGACCAGGACGCCACCACGTTCATCACCGACCTGGGCTTGTACTGTTTCACAAGGATGCCCTTTGGTCTGAAGAACATTGGCACAACGTACCAGCGGCTGGTCAACAAGATGTTCGAGCGTAGATTGGGCGAAATATGGAGTTCTACGTTGATGACAGTGGTCAAGATGCTCCCGAGCGCCGACCACAGCTCCGACCTCGAAGAGACCTTCGCAACTCTACGAAGTATAGCATGAAGCTCAACCCAGCCAAGTGTACGTTGGAGTTCGCTCGGGCAAGTTCCTCGGCTTCCTTGTCTCAAACAGAGGAATAGAGGCCAACCCTGAGAAAATCCAAGCCATACTTGAGATGGGCAGTCCCAAGACGGTGCGCGACGTCCAACGCATTACTGGACGTCTTGCTGCACTGAACCAGTTCATGTCTCGAGCAGCGGAGAGGAGCTTCAACTTCTTCAAATTGCTGCGAGGCCCCAAAGGCTTCTCACAGCAAGGGGGGCATGTACGGTGGACCAAGGACTGCGAAGCTACCTTCGCCGAGCTAAAGGCATATCTGGCAGCCCCACCTGTTCTCTCGAACCTGTGCTCGGGGAACCCTTGTTCGTATACCTTTCGGTCACCGAACACTCCATCAGTGCAGTGTTGATCAGAGACGAGGTGGCGGCACAACATCCAGTCTATTACATCAGCAAGGTCCTTCAGGAAGCTGAAAGAAGGTACCCTCGCAAAGAGAAGCTCGCCCTGGCATTGGTTACGGCCGCACGAAAGCTTAGGCCTACTTTCAAGCCCACTCAATTATGGTCCTTACCGACCAGCCATTAGGCTTATCCTTCAGCGACCAGAGGCTTCCGGCAGGCTCATCAAATGGGCCATTGAGCTAGGCGAGTTTGACATTAGCTACCGTTTGAGGACGGCCATCAAGGCACAAGCATTGGCAGATTTCGTTACGGAATGCACCCTTCCGGCCGAGCAGGAGACCCTCCATTGCTGACGAGCCCCCATGGGAGCTCTACGTGGACGGGTTCTTTGCGTCTCAAGGAGCGGAGCAGGCTTGGTTCTCACCTCTCTGGAGGGTCTGGTCTAGAGTTCCAATACGCCTGAAGTTCCGCTTTTCCACCTCCAATAACATTGCCGAATATGAAGCACTGCTGTCCAGAATCTGAATGGCTAGGCACCTTGGAGCACTTCGACTACGGGTCTTCAATGACTCGCAATTGGTCTCCAGCCAGGTGAGCAGACAATTCGAAGCAAGGGAGCTCCGCATGGCGCAATACCTTCAGCAGGTCAAGAGCCGAGCAGAGGACCTCCTCTACTTCGAAGTCATACATGTCCCACGGGAGCAGAACGTGCGAGCCGATGCACTTGCCAAGTTGGCATCTTCAGGTGATATCACCCCTTCTCGTTCCATATTCATAGAAGAGCTCGCCTCGCCGAGCATTGAGGTAGATGTAGCCGCCATCGAGGCTGGCCCTCCAGCTCCAAGCTGGATGGACCCCCTCATGGCATATCTGCTTCGAAGTGAGCTTCCGTATGATCAAGGCAAAGCCTGCAAGATCAGGTTGCGCTCCCAGAGGTTCACCCTCATAGAAGGCCAACTGTACCGACAATCCCTCTCGAGGCCTCTCTTGCGATGCCTCAGCCCTACGGAGACAGCATCAGCCACCGAAGAGGTCCATGAAGGGTTGTGCGGAAGCCACTTGGGGGGCAGAATGCTGGCGCGCAGCATCATCCGAGCAGTTTCTGGTGGCCTTCCCTGCAAAAGGACTGCATGTCCTTTGTCAAAAGGTGTCCAGAGTGTCAGAAGTTCAGGCAGCTCATTAAGCAGTCGGTCGAGCAACTACACACCCTGTTCGAACCATGCCCTTTCGCCAAATGGGGGATTGACATCTTGGGTCCATTCCCAGAGGCTCAAGGGAGAAAGAAGTTTTTGATCGTGGCCATCGACTACTTCACCAAATGGGTCGAGGCCGAACCCGTTTCTCCTTGCCTCACCGACTAAGCCGCATGGATGTTCGTATGGAAAAACATCCTCTGCCGTTCGGTGTCCCAAAGGTGATCACCTCAGACAATGGGAAGTAGTTCGACAGCACCTTCTTCAAGTAGAAATGCTTCGAGCTCGGCATCTACAACCACTTCACCTCAGTTGCACACCCCCAGGCAAACGGTCTGGTCGAGAACGCCACCGAACATTGTTGCACGGGATTCGCACAAGGGTCGGGCTGCAGGAGGTTCGTGGATTGAAGAGCTCCCCAACGTGCTGTGGTGTCACCGGACGACTGCTCGGGTGGCTACTGGTGAGACTCCTTTTCACTTGGCCTACGGCTCAGAGGCTGTGGTGCCATTGGAAGTAGCTCTCCCTACTATTCGGACAACACACTTCGACGAGGCCACCAACAACTGCGCACTACGGGAGAATCTAGACATGCTCGGCGAACGTCAAAGTGACGCCAGCATCAGACTAGTCTCCTATCACAACGACTCGCGCAGTACTACAATGCTCGAGTTCGGGAGCGCGCTTCTTTGAAGGCGATCTTGTCACGTGCCGCTACTCGGAATTGGATCCCCAAAGCAGTCGGCAAACTTGTCCCCAAGTGGGAAGGACCTTATCAGGTCACCCAGTCCTCGGGAAAGGCTCATATAAGCTGACTACTCCTAGCGGCGATGCATATCCAGGACTTGGCATGTATCTAACCTAAAGGCTTATTATCTGTAAAAGCCTCCTATTCGACATTTGACCTCTCTTCCTCCCGTTCTTCCGGTTTTGGTAAGAGGTTGTTCGGCCCATCTTTAGTCTGAGCTCTTCAGCTCAGAAATTAATATGGCGCCTAAAAACCTTGAGACTAAGCAATCCCCTGGTCAGAACTTTTCAGTTCTCAAAGACCGCGCGGTACCCATGAGCCTTTGAAAACCGACGAATCCGATTCGAACAGAACATGGCAATGGAAGAAGATAGAGAGCTAGTCAACCAAAAGGTATATTATGTTCTAGGTGATTTACAAAAAGGGCTATCTAACCAGGTAGAGAGAAGAGAAGACATAGTCATGGAGCTTGCTCGGAGGGACCTTCACCACCGTCCCCGGAGGTCATCCGCCCTGACTGGAAATGCACAAAGCGCACCTCATCCAGGCACGTATCTTGGGTCCGGCGTTGGCATTCCCCCACGGTAGCTTCGAAAGCCTCGCGGGCGTACTCAATCGACGCTGGCTTCCACACGCCTCTCCAGCTCTAAGGCCCACCTTGTAGTAGTGCGCCGAACTGCTCCAGGTCTTCCTTGAAGTCTAGGCCTTTCTTGTATTCGGCCACACCACGGGCCTTGGCCTCAGACAGGATGTTGGCAAGAGCCCCTTCTCTGCCCGGGCGACGAGTAGGTTAAGCTCTGAGGTGCGGAGTGCTTCTTGGAGGTTCTTCACCTCCTCCTTCAGCTCGGCCTCTCGCGCCTTGTGCTGGCCCTCAAGCTCTTTACAGAAGGCGAATTCGGCCTCCCACATATGCTTGGGGTTCCGCCTGTGCTCGGCAAGCTGCTTCAGCACCTCCAGCGACTTCAAGACGTTCTCTAACAGTGCCTCCACGTCGACGCCTCCTCGTCGTCCTCTTCAGGGTGGCACCTCGCCCGGTAGACCTCCCCCGAGTGCTCAGGAGTATCTTCCGAGCTTAACCCCTGACACCGTGCCAGCAGTTCTAATGTGACGCAGTGGCTGAGGGGGAGGTCCCTGGGCGCCCTTCCCTGGAAGCGCTCCTGAGCTGCTCCAGGACTGATACCGAAGGCGCCAGAGGAGCCTTCGCCTTCAACGACTGCATCCAGGGGAGGCGATCTTTTCTCCGAGCTGGTGTGATCCTCCCCGACGGCATTGGTCGGCTCGGCGGGAGGCTCCTCTCTTCTGTCTGCCTCGCTGGCGCCACTCCAGCCATTGCCTCTTTGCCCCTACCAAAGTTGGAGACCCTTGAGGTCTTTCCTCCTCGGTCTCAGCAGTCACCTCGGCATCATGGAGACCTGCAGCAGCCAACTGCGCTTGGACTCCAACCACCACTTCGGTGGGGGGAAGTGGATCGTGTTCCCTCGTTCACACCCGCTTCAGGTGTTGCCGTCGCATTGGGCCCCCCAGAGGTGGATTCTTGGTGGTGGGGCTCCGCCTTCTGCCGTGGTCTGCTCATGGCTGCGGTGCTGGAGGCCCCAGTCGCAGCTACCCCCTTTGTTTGGCCCTCGAAAGGGTCTTGGGGCGTAGAAGTCCCCACTCGCTCCTCAAGGTGCCCTCAGACTCGTCGCTTACCACGACGAGTCCGAGTGCGATGGCCACCTCACTGAGGCTCCGGATCGGACTTCGGGTGAGGTCCGCGCGCCCCTTCTTCGGCCACCTCCGCGACCTTATGCCTCTTCCGCACCGCAAGTGGGGGAACTTCCTCTTCGGCATCCTCCTCTTTGGCCTCACCTTCGGCCGCTTGCTGCACGGTCTTCTTCAGCTTCCTTCTTCTTGGCCTGAGGCTGGCCTGCTTCTTCCCCTTCTTCGACCAGGGTTGCATCACTTTTGCGGCCTTCTTCTTCAGTCGGATCTTTTTGGGCCTCTCCTCGGGGACCCGTGGGCTAGTCTGGGGTGCCCCATGGCGAGGGATGGCGCCACGGTTGCGGTTGTCACCGCAGTAGGAATCTTCACCGCAGTAGGAATCTTCACCGCAGTGGGAATCCTAACAATGACAGCAATGTCATCACCCTCGAACACCATGTGGGCGGTGACAACGATCTTCTCCGCATAGTCCTCCATAGCCTCCTGGTCCCGACCAGTGGCTATCTCCTCGGCACCTGCAAAAAGAAGAAGAGAGAAACTGCAGTCAGAAATCAGTCACCCAACAAACTTACAAATAAGGCGTATTCGGGTACTCACTCTATGGTCGGCTCAAACCATGTTTGACGAGCCCAAACTCTGTCAGATAGCTGTCTCCATTCAGCACGAAAGCTCGGTTCAAGCTGTCCGAAGCTTTCGCCTCGTCCTAGATCAGGAAGGGATAAGCATCCTTGCTCGACGTCTGGACTCTGGTCGGAAACCCGAACTCCGGCGTGCTATCGCGATGCCTGACGAAGAAGAGTCGTGCATCCAACCCTTGTTGTTGGAGTGCTTCTTCGACAAAGTGATATGCATCCTGTCTGCATGATGTTTGGTGTAGTACACGTTGCCCCCGTAGGTGAGGCCGTGAGGCTGAACTGCGCCCGAAGACCTCTGCCGAGCCACGAACTTGCCGAAGTCTGTAGACGATGCAGAAGATGCATATCGTCCTCCACGAGTTAGGCGTCAGCTGGATGGGCGCGATTCCCCATCTGTTCAGCAACGCCTTCATCATTTCCGGCAATGGCAACCGGAACCCTGCTTCCATGTGGTCGACGGAGAGGGCGAAGCAACCTGGTTTATTCACCAGGTGCGACTCCTCCTCCTTGGCCATGACGATCTCATAATCGTCACTGATCCGAAAGCGTTCTCGGAGGCCTTCGTAGTGGCGATACCTTGGCCCTCGGGCTCCTGCCGGCATCATGCTGCTCACTTCGGTAACCATGGCAACTTTTCCCTTCGACGCCATCGCCGGAAGCAACAGAAATGACAAATGGAGGAGACCGGGAGAGCACGAGGAAGAAGATGATGAGAAGGCTTGGGGGGCAAGCAAGCTTTTCGAATTAGGTTAAAGGCGTGGACTCCCTCCTTCACCCCTCCTTCCTTATAAGGAAAAGGCGGCACGAAATTCGAAGAGCCAAAACGGCGCTTCCCCCCTCCAAGTGAATGTTCGGGTGTACCGCGTGAAGCCCCTAGCTTGACACGTCGCCCTTTCATCATGAGATTTCCCCTGACCTCGAGGAGGAGCATCGAACGACATCGCCCTGCCGCCGTTCACACGTTCAAGGTCAGCATTGCATTAAATGCAAGAAAGATGTTCGAGCAGACTTCCGCCCTCAAGCTCTTTGGTTCCCGAGCCAACTCGAGGGCGTGAGGGGCAAGTGTGGTGGCTATTTTTAGCCACCTAAGCCCGCGAGTCCCATCATGGCCCTCGTCATCCTACAGACGGGCGCGGCCCTTCGGCAGGGCGACACGTGTCCTCGGGAGGAGGTTGAAGATCCCGAACACATTCTCTACTTCTAAGCGCCCAGGATCCTAGGGGCAGTCTCTGAACACCCCTCATCCTATTCGGTTCAGGCCCTATCTACCGAACAGGCCCTGCGGGAAGCGTGCCCTGGACCCGCTGGCAATAGCAACGCCCAGGCACCAGGCACCGAGCAGCAGGATAGCCTACCAAACAGGCAACCTGCTCGGTACCTTCCACCCAGGAGAATCCAAGCGGTCATTCGCCTTGGCACGATGGTTACAATGGCTGCATCATGCGCGCCCCACGATCAAGTGGTGCATTAACTGCAGGGCCCCTCAACGGGCGTCTGGATGCGTAACTCCCTGCCAAGGGCGTCAACCGACACGCCCTTTCTGGTGACATTAGGGGACGTTCCGTCCCACCCCCTCTGCACCTTCACCTACAAAAGCCCAGGTAAACATCATGCAAGGTAACAAAACTTTTGAGACTCACACCTCGCTCTCACGTGATTCACACACGAGAACCCCCATTTCCTTCAAGCCCTTTTAGTCAAGTGCTGACTTATGCATCGGAGGGTTCTCCCCGATTACAAAACCGAGTCCCCCTGATCCAGTTCTGGTCTTGCAGGCTTCTGTCCGCACCGGGTCCGTCTTTCCATCTATTCCAGTAGAGGTTCGTTTTGTTCAAGCTCAAACAGGAACACACCACCACAGAAACCATTCCATTGCTATTGTAAAAATGAAAAATACATCATTGTTGTTGAAATATTGTTAAACACGTCATTTGTAAATAAGAATAGTTACGGATATGTCATCATAATTAACTTCCATACCAAAAAATAAAGTAAATGTTCCTCCAAAATTCTCTTACTTTCGTTAGTTTAATATTTTTTACAAAAGGGCGCATTTTTATTAAGATTTTGAGAACAAAATTGGGGTGATAGAGAGTGATTAACTCAAGAGCAAATGAGAGATTTATTTTTACAGATTAGTCAAACACGTATGGTTGAATAGATAAATAGTAACACCATATATATGAAACAACAATGACATATCTACAATGTTTCCCATTTATGAGTGGCATATTTTAGCAACCTTCAAACCATATTGGCCCATTTTTGTGCAGCAAAGATTTGTACGAAAAAATTTATGCTTCGTTTACGTAAGTTGGAGAAATTTAAACTCGTCACTAAAATATACATACGCGAAAGGTCTTAATATTAAGCCACTCCTTGCGTAGATGCTACACAACCACTTTTAAGTTGTCCCTTCACATAATTTGGCAGATCCAGCAACTCCTCACGTAGCTTAATACCAAGAACTCCAAAATCAGACAAGGAAACACACACACACACAGGCAAAAAAAAAAGAAGGAAAAAAAAGAAGGGAAAAAGTTACGGACAAAAGGCGTCCTGTTGGATGGTTCAGGAGTGACAAAACACAAACCTGTCTGAACTCTATGCAAGCCAGCAGCTGCCCTCTCTTCATGATGAGAATAAAAACATGCAGACGAAGCTTTAGCCTGCTGTGCGGTGAGCTCCAAACATGCATATATACTACTGTCGGCAAATTAAGCACTCGAGACTCCCCAATCACACTGGAAGAGAAACCTCGAGGTCAGATCAGATGAGGGATCCCTCCCAAGACTTGAATAATGGATGCTCTCTGCATGAGCCCACCATGCACCACCCTCCCCGCCTTTTGATCAAAATACAGACATGGAGCTTGGCATGGGCCATTGCTTGGTCTTGTCATGTTGTGGTGTTTATGCAGGAATAGGATTCCCCGGAACAGAAAGCACCAAACGGGCAAACAGTAGGGGAGGCTGCTGCTGCTGCACCAGACAACGCAAGTGCGAGGAGCTAGCGCTGATCGCCCCAGTCCATCAAAATTATTGAAGAGGTGTGGGGGGGGGTTGTCAATATCGGCTTGCTGGCATGAACTGGTTGGAGATGCCCCATCATCTCAAAAAAAAAAAAACACTCCATTATGAGGGGTCTCTGTAAGTTCCTGATCTTTTTTTTCTCTCCAGATAGATGGCAAGAACTGAATCATAATACAGGTGGGAAGAGAAAAATAAAATAAATCTTCAGAAATAATTCTTATCTTCTTCCTCAACGGGTAATTTTTGCTCTCGTATTTGTCTAGCACGGGATTGACCTTCTTAACGTGACGCATGGGTCCCACCTTAAGATGTCTTAATTTTTTTCTCTCTCTATTTTCTCCATAAAATTTATTTTGTAACTTCTTATCTAATTATTTGTCCTATAAAAATCTATCTTTTTTTTCATTATTTGATTTTTTTGTCTCAATATATCAAATAAGCGAGACAGATAAGTTTTATAGGAAAATGAGAAAAGAATTAAACACATCTTGGGTGGACCCTACCTGCCCCTTGCGTCCATCAATCTCTTAGCTTTTGTATAATAAGCATTGGTTAAGGCTGTTCACGGACACCCAAGTGATTTTTAGGGTCCAAAATTAACCATATCAGTTGAAATTTTGCTAGAGCAAGAGTAGCTTATATATGATCACTCATGCATTTGCGTTTGCATACCCATATATATGTACATTTATCCATCTGTTACTTTACAAATCACTAATTGTGTGCCAAAAGACTAAAGAGTAATACTTTTTGCACACACATCCAAGTTGCCTTTCTTTATAAGAAAAAAGTGTGTGCAGAAAACCACATTTTCGACTATTTTAATGATATATGCACAAATGCAAGAGTCACAGATATATAATTTTCATTTCTACGAAAAATCCTAGCATCATCCCACATGCATGTGAATAAAAATAAAGAGAAGAATGGTGAAGGACGTGTGCATTAACTTGTAAGGGCCTTTTGCGTCAAGACCATGGTTGAAACAAAAATTACAGATTTATCCTCACTTGCACAAGTCACTAAAAATGACAATTATGTGTAAAAAGATCACCGGATGGTGTTTTTGCACCATTATTTTGTAGGGGGGAAAAACCCCACAAAAGATATTATGAGATCTTTCAATGTACACTTTTAACATTTTTAATTCCATATATCCAAATAGAAATGTGGGAGTGGCAAGTATGCAATTAATCCCTAAAATTTTCCAAGACCAACATTGCTTGACAAGAAGGAAACCAAGCCAACCTGATAAGGAGGTCTGACTAAACTCAGGCATGTGAAATAAAGCAGTGGGGTCAACAAAAGGGACCTGCGTTTCTGAACGCTGATGAGGACCAGCCGACCAATGCTGGGAAGATGTCTCATTTTCTCAGTACCAGAAACCCCACGGAGCAAATCCTCCCACCACTCTTGTGGTCAAGGAAGACCATGCAAGTACTGACTGGTAAATAGGGGTGGCATAAGCCCTAGCAGGCTGTAGAAGCATGCAAATTAATGCACGGAGCAATGCTGCTTGTCTGGCTTAATTGGCCTTTGTTCCTCTTCTGTTTTTTCAGAAATAAGTTTAGGATATCTATGTCATTAACTGCCATTCAGGTGCAAAAACTATATATGTGGGGGCATTAATATCCTTTGGGGGAGGGTGGAATATGAGTTATTGCAGTCATCCCCCTTTTTCTTCTAATAAGAGTAGGTCCCCAGTGTCAACTGAATGAAGAAGATGCTAATTAGAAGTTAGAGAAATGCTATTCTTCCGTAGCGTGAGGGAGAAAATCCCAGCTGAAATAGTCTAGTGGTCTCTAATTGACTGTCTTAAGATGCAACACAAATCCTCACAAAAGTAACATTTAATGCATGTCAGAATCTAGTAAAATATATAAGTGGAACAAATAAACGTACAAATAGATAGTTAAGTGGAACAAATAACTTATTTGTTCCACTTATCTAACTATTTATTCTACTCATTTACTTATTTGTTCCACTCATAAATAGATCAAATAGATAGATAAGTGGAACAAATAAATATATAACTGGAACAAATAGATGATAAATGGAACAAATAATTTTGTTCCACTTACATATTTATTCATTCCATTATATATTTATTTGTTCCACTTATCTATCTACTTGATCCACTTATGAGTGGAACAAATAGGTGAAATAAATAGTTGGATAAGTGAAACAAAATAAGTTTGTTCCACTTAACTATCTATTTGTTCCACTTATATATTTTATTGAGTTTTGACAAATATTAAATACTATTTTTGTAGGGATTTATGATGCATCTCAATACAGTCAATCAGAGGCCACCAGACTAATCCAATTGAGATTTACTCCCTCACCCCACGGGAGCAAAACATTACTCTACAAGTTATTCTGGGTGAACAGGGGAGATGGTTCCAGGTAAAACCAGAATTAAGTTTCTTGCATATCAATTCTGTCACAACCCAGTATCCTTGAATTTTCAGATTTGGTTTTCAAATCAGCTTCAGAGAATGATGCAACATCTCAATATTAATCTGCAGAAAGAAAGATATGAAGTTGAGAGAATGTTCCAGGGATGGCTTGCAAGAGAAGCATGCCGACAAAATTCGCTTGGCTATTAAGAATTGCTTACCACTACTGTAGGATGCACTCATGATGCCATGCTGTTCTAGTAGTAGCTTTATCATCGAAGTTGAAAGAGCGCAACATCGTAAGTTTCCAAATGGGGAAACAGACTAATCTAACAGAAGTGGCAACAAACTTTCCAGAGAAACCTATGCCCAAAAACAGGGGGTGAGAAAAGATGAGGGGCTTGAGCTTTTGCATGCTTATTCCAGCTAAAAAGGAGAATTCAACGCAAGATCGATTCAGGAGAGACACGGACTTGAGCAAGACAAGAGTATTAAGACTCAGTGACAGTTCAGGCTCTAAACATGGGTTTGGGATCAGTTTCATTTGAGCTTGTTACCTTGAACACAAAAAACTTGATTTTGAATCCGATTCAGGCTCAAACTTGAGCTATCGAGCCAATGGATCCAATCAAAGCACAAATAAAAAATGAACCTTGAAATATCAAAATATATCTACTATATATACTTACAAAGTAATGCAATGTTATGATGTTTATCAATCAAGCTCAAGGGCTTTGGGAGGCTTGACTAATTGAAAGCTCAAGCTTGAGCCAACCAAGAGCAAGCTACTTAGCTGGTTGCCAACCACATGACACTCAAAATGGAATAACAGCAACAAAGTTGTTGGAAGACTTCTTCAACAAAATGAATGTCCGCAAGAGATCCCACTTGCAAAAGGACTATATATTTTCACATGCTGGATAAAGTTCAATGAGGAAATATGGCACACCTCTCTATATATAGTTGATGCGTCCTGCGCCTTCAGTAACAGGCATTTTGTCTGTTTACAAAGTCTAGGTGCTATCACACAAAAAGATGTACCTTCTCAAGAAAATTTATGGAGTATTAACATGTAACTCTCCACTGTACAAGCTACAAGAGATTCCTACTTCTCACGTAGAGGAGATAGCAACTTGGAAGAAAGACTAGATATGTTTGAAAATGATGCAGATTCTTCCAGTTGCATAGTACACAATCATGTAATCCAGTGAGAGCAGAACACTGACGAGTATCTTATCCACATTGTGGGGCTCAGGACTTGGTATCTGTTTCTTCCTCTCATTGAAGTGGCTATGAACCAAATTTGGCAGGCAGCATTGCATGGCCCTCACTCCCTTTTCCTTTCCATTTGGGGTATCATTTTTTGAGACTCTCTCTCTGCTGCCAATGGAATCGGTTTGAGAAGGGCATGGAGTTCCATCAACAGATATTAGATTCTGCCCATTGTTAGTCTCCTTAGCAATCCCATTCACTTGAACCTTACCTTCAACAATATTGCTTTCTTGTCCTGCAGGTTCAGATGAGCTTTCCAGGAAGAATTCAGCTAATTTCTTCCGTGGAGAAGGTTCAGATTTGGTGTCAGGAAAACCTTCAAAGCTTAAAACTCTATTCAGCTGTGGTTTTATGGGAGTTCCAGTTTGGTAGTTTGGGGTACTGCCACGGGACGGAGTAAAATCTGCAGAAGGACAAAATGGGATAACAACTAATCAACTCCGTGACTTTAACATTAAATTAGATCATAATTTTTTTAGCACAATGAAAACTGGTTGAAAGCATGAAATGACCTCACCTCCATTTACACTGAAAAAATCATCTTCACAGTCAGAATCTAGCCAGGCCCGTGATTCAAAAAAGATTTCATCTTTGCCGCCTGCAGGTTACAGGTACACATTTAACAAATATTAGCTCTGATATGACATTTTTAACAAGAAAAATCAGAAAAGGCTCAAACATTGCATGCTTGTAAAATGAGTACATTTAGTTCGCATCTAGTTGCCCAAAGGCTCTAGTGATTTTTCAGGAAGCCGAGTGCATCATATTATATGATGTCAGAATATGTTTTACAAAGCTTTATTGATGAAGCAGATCTTTAACTTTGCAAAATCAATGAGAACTTACATTGCCCATTTATCTCCAAGTTATGAATAAAGAAGATGGCAAAAAACAAAAAATGAGAAAGAACACAGAATAAATGTTAAGCTGTACTAGAAACCTGTAGCTCATTGGAAGACAAAGGCAAGACCATCCTATTGCATAAGACCGCATTGATTTGATGCAATCTAGAAGGCACCTCAAAATGAGCTGATGGTTAGATTTCAAAGAGGGTACTGTAAGTCCGCATCGATTTCATGCTGTGTACAAGGTGGCATAAAATTGAACCACTGGTAATGAACTCGTAGAGAATGCAGAAAAATGACTGTCTTCACAAATCTCATGGAATAGGTGGAACAAAAGCCTAAGCCCCCAGGTGAATTTGTGAAATGCTCGAGTTCAAAGACTAACAAACGTAACTCTCAATTGCACTACATCCTGTCATCTCAGTGCAATATTGAATCTGGAACTATCAGCTTTGCAGTAAATATGGAAGCTATCAACTAAGAGAATAATAGTAAATGCAGGACACTTTTCTTCTTTGAATTCACTGTCATACTTCCTCTGTTTGCATTACAACATGTTCACCTAGTTCATTTTTTCACTTTGACAATATGATAGCAATAGCAAAATTCAGAGCTGAGTACTCACAAATGGAGACAATGGAATCAGTGTTGAATGCTGACAACATTGGTACCTTATAGAACATAAAATCAATAAAAGCAGAAATGGTTTTATTGCTTGCCATCATTTTCTGATCTCAAATTGTGAGAATATTATGAAATTGTTCAGAAGGGACTAAGAAACTACAACAGCCACATGTCCAGATATAATGTCAACTGGAGCCATCTAGAAGAGCATATAAAGTCCAATAATTGGATTAACATTTCTCACTTCATGTGAAATCACATAAGTCAGCTGAAATCTGAATTCAGCTCTCTCTTATATAGTTAAAGAGAGAGAATGATAAAATAAAATGGACAATCTGTCCAGTGAGAACAATTAGGAGCAATGGAATCAACGGAGGACATAAAATGCAGGAAAATGAAACCAAACCCAGATCAACACAAATGTTTAAACAACAATTCCTCATAGGAAACCTAGTCTGTCTTAACATTCACTTGTTTACATTACCAAGGTTCAGGAACACTCGGGACTTCAACTATCAAATATATTGTGGTTATAATATAAATGAAATGAATTGTAATACCAAAATATTCTGACAATATATGAATTGACCTGCTGATCAACTAATGAACTACAGAGGGTGCACATAAGCCAGAGATCAGCATATGCACAAGAAGCTATTGACAAAATAGAAAGGAATGGATCAATCAAAATGGAGAGGGAAAAAGGAAGGAACGACAATAAGCCATAAAGATACAAAACCAGCTTCAAAGCCCAATATGTCTGCACATCACCCAAAAGTTAAAAAAAAAAAAAAAAAAAAAATTTGAAAATTACCTTTGAAAACTTCTAATGAGTCTTGGATTCCCTTTATGGTGCATTTTATAAGTGAATGGACTGGATTTTCAGCATACTACGTCAGCAGTTAAAAAAAAAAAACTAAACATGGATGTGACAATTCAATCGTCTCACATTGAATGTCACCAGTTGCAGCAAAAATCATCAAAAGCATAAGGATCACATCACGTTTACCGTTTGACCAATATGTTCAATAACAAAACCCTTGACATAGGCATAGCTAGGAGAAGACTTCTCAAATAGAATCTTCATATCTTAACACTCCTTGAAAGCAAATACTATGTGCAGAACTGATGAGCCAACCCAAAACTCAAGTTGTAAGGTGGAGAGGCCTGTAACTGATATAGGCACAAAGTGGTTGGGACTTGATAGCTTTAGTCAACACTAGAAAACTTCAGCAGAAAGTTCACAACATACCTACCCTGAAATGGTTGAAAAAATAAGACACAGGGTTCCATAGAAGGTGGGATTCGTCATTCATCAAAAGGTAGACTCCCATCCTTTCTTCAAAAAACCACCTAAGTAGTGATATCTACCTAAAACATTCCTACAGTACCAAAAGGATGGATAACTAGATACAATAGGATTTTTGAGAACACTTGTGCTTTAGCTATCTTTACAACCAACCATAATGAGGACTCAGACAAGTCAATAAACAGTGGGGAAAGATGTTGCAATCCTTCTCCGAAAAAATTTCAAAGAACGTGATGTTACAATTACTCCCTGATTTTCATCAATATGCGACTCAAACTTCATTTCTTATAATAAAACAATGGAGAATAAAAAATACCTTATTAAAAAAACCTGGAAAGTGTACTAAAATTTTCAAAATATAACAGAGTTACAGAATATTATTCCTTAAGATAAACAAATAAAGGGAAACCTCTGATCCATCACACAAGGTGAAGATGACACAAAATAACAAACTTCGGCCTATAGGCGGATATTTGCATAATTCAAATATACAAACTGAACGATACAACAAGGAAAAAGATCACTACGCAGTAAAAATGATAACAGATAGAATAGGCTCCCTTTTGTTTTATTTGAGTGCACCTGCACCTCCAAATTCTATCAGGACAGTACAAAGTGAATGGTTTCTAAACCAATGCCAGGAGACATTTTATCACTTTTTGAACATAGTGATGATAATAAGAATAAAAATGCAATATTAATTTACAATGTGTAAAATTAACTTTTGAGAGAGGACTTAAAGACATAAAAATAGGCAGGTCGGTGATTTTTCCACCTTCCAAATAGATTCACTCTTTCAATTGTTTAATTAGTTTCTCAGCATCGGGAAAATGATTCAGTTGCGGGGTTTAGACTTCCAGCCCTTAATGTTAACTAATCTTTTTCTGTCCACAATGATCTAGAAGCCATTGTTAATTACTTTAAATTTTATGTTACATGAGTTGTATTTTACCACCAAGGTTTTCCAATTAGAATTCTGAATCCATTTTTTTGAGATGTTCTCAAATGAGTGCATCATTAAAATATTCCAGAATCCTAAACAATAAAGACTCATGCTTTTATTCTGATAACACTACAAAAAGACTAGCTGTCTCAGCAAATTGGGTAAGGTGTAAAGGAACTGGCAACAAGAAGCTAATTACATGCCTAATCTACATATTATCAGGCAAATCCCAGTCTAATGACCATTGACGTGTGGAAGTAACACAAGATATTAATTTAAATACTGATACCTCTATATCGTCCAAACCAAAAAAGTGCATCTTGGGAACAAAGTAGCCACAGAGTTTTGCAAGATGAGAAATTGGAAATCTACATGCTAACTGTATGTATTGTCTTTGCCGGATAACATCGGCCAGCACTTCAATAATACCTTACGCGTAGGAACAAACAACAAAGGCGTCAACAACTCTAACTGCTGACTAGACACCCACCCAAAACTATGACCATTGCAGGTGTAGTAGAAATCAAAATCAAGAAAGCAGCCTTACTGAAGCCCTAAAATTTCACCGCAATCAACCAGAGATTACTTTCAGAGGAATCATAGCCCATAAAAATTAGAAACAGTCCAAGTACAACATTCGACAAGCAATACCCACCACCACTACCTTAATATCTACGAAGTCCCAATTGCAAGTTTTAGATCAAAGCCAACAAGAACACTTAGCAGGAGATGGATGAAACACAGAAGAGTCAGCGATCACTCAATGATGAACAGAAGGCATGGACTCCGATATGCTGAAGGACAACCATAAAAGTGGTCATCAACCTCCTGAGAACTCCAACCACCACGGTCGACCAGTTCTACTGATCCACAGAGGAGGAAACAAAAAGAACAAGGAAAAACAAAAGAGAGAGAGAGAGAAGGCAGGCCATACCAAAACCGGGGCTCCTGAAACCGGGCCCGGCGTCCACCCGCGCGCTCTTGCGATCAAACCCACCGGTGAGGAACCCCTCGCCATTCGGGGGCCCTCCTCGGGCGGGCGACGGCGCGGTCACCTTCTTGTTCCCCACGACCACCCGGAACTTCACAGCGGACGCGGGGTCCTTGTGGATCGACGCGCAGGTACCCATCGGCGACGCGTCCACTTCGCGTAGAATTCTCAAAGGCGCCGGCTTTTAACAAGCCCCAACGAGGCCGGCCAAGAGGGAAGGGCAGCCAGCCCCCCACACTTTCCTCCCTGCTCGGGGAAGCACACTGTGACGGGAACAAGGCGGGATTTTTGGGGGGGGGGGTATGGTTTTGCCGTTCCGACTTACGAAGCAAGAATTAGGAGGCGTATCTGGGAGAAGACAGGCGCTTTCCACTGCCACCCAGGAGAGACCCTCTGCTGGGTATCTAGGCAGAGGAATAAAAACCTTGTGTGTGTGTGTGTGAGAGAGAGAGAGAGAGATGGTGTCTTTTGAAATCAATGATGGGTAGAGAGAGAGAGAGAGGGAGCGAGCTGTGGTCTTCAGAAAAAAGTCATTGTGCTTGCCTCTGAGGCTTCTGCAAAACTGCCCCCCTGCCCATCAGGATCCAGTCCACTGCCCAAAGGGTTGCTGCCTCAATGGAAAGCCAACTTTTTAGAGTGTGTGTGTGATCAGAGAGAAATGGAGGATTTTTCTTTTTAAGAGAATATAATAACCATGGTGATCATACACATGGGAAAATACGGACAAAACTATATCCCGACTATTTTATGGCTGACATGAATATCTTCCCCTTCTTCCTCCCCCCCCCCCCCCACCACCCCTTTCCCTTTCAATTAGCAATCATGCATGTGGAGAGATAGAGAGAGAGAGAAAAAAATAATAGAGGTGGACCTGCCCACCCAGTGGCGGGAGACGTGGCGTTTGCTACCAAAACCAGTGGGTCACTGGCCCTCGGTCTCCTTGCTGGGCGGTGGCCGCTTGCAGAAGGCGCCGCCCGCCCCGACGCTGTTGCATGGCCGTGATGTGTAGTACTATACTACGCAACCATGCCCGTGATGTGTGCAATGGGGTGAAAGTTGCACGCCCGAGGGCCGAGGGGAGCAAAAGGGTTTGGGGTGCATGACTTCAGACATCACGTCAGCCGCCACTCGATACTACCGACCGACCTAATCACAGTGTTCGTGGATCCAATTCACTTGCTCTGATGTCGGCTGAGAAGCTTTGTTCTTTTCAAGGGGTTTTTAATTTTTTTTTTATAATTTGTACACTTGTTTTTACTTTTTACAATTAAATTTGGTATTTTTGTGGGGGCAAGACTTGCTGCTCGTGTGTAGTATATTGATGACTGAGAGGTTCATTCTACTTGTGTTTAGTACGGGATGTCGAATCACAAAGATTTCTCTTATAAGGTGTTTAGGAACACTTAAAAAAACTATTTCTATCTAAAAATTAATGATGTCTCCGTTTTCTACTAAAATTTTAAAATTGTAAAAAAATTATTTTATCTGTTTGGCAAGAAGTGTTTTTTTTTTTAAAGTTTGAAGGCCTTGTGGGGTGGGTGGGTGAGGGGTCGGCGGGGGTGGGGGAGGGGGAGGGGGAGGGTGCGCAGGGGGCAGGGAGGGTGTCGGCGGGGGTGGGGGAGGGCGCCGACGGGTGGGAGGGGACGGGGGAGGAGGAGGGCGCACAGGGGGGCGGGGAGGGCGCCGGCGGGGGGGGGGGGGGGCCGGCGGGGGTGGGGGAGGGGGAGGGTGCGTAGGGGGCTGGGAGGGCACCGGCGGGGGTGGGGGAGGGCGCCGGTGCGCAGGGGGCGAGGAGGACACCGGCGGGGGTGGGGGAGGGCGCCGACGGGGGGGAGGGGAGGGGGGAGGAGGAGGGCGCACAGGGGGCAGGGGAGGGGGCCAGTGGGGGGTAGGGGAGGGGGAGAGTGCGCAGGGGGCGGGGAGGGCACCGGGTGCGCAGGGGGCGGGGAGGGTGCCGACGGGGGTGGGGGAGGGCGCCGGCGGGTGGGAGGGGACGGGGGGGGGGGAGGGCGCTGACGGATGGGAGGGGAGGGGGGAGGAGGAGGGCACACAGGGGGGGGGGAGGGAGGCCGCCGGCGGGTGGGAGGGGAGAGGAAAGGAGGAGGGGCACAGGGGGCAGGGGGGCGGCGAGGGGTGGGGGAGGGGAGGGCACCGGGTGCGCAGGGGGCAGGGAGGGTGTCGGCGGGGGTGGGGGAGGGGGCCAGCGGGGGGGTGGGGGAGGGGGAGGGTGCGCAGGGGGCGGGGAGGGCGCCGGCGGGGGATGGGGGAGGGGGGGGTGCGCAGGGGGCGGGGAGGGCGCCGGCGGGTGGGGGGGGGGAGAGGAGGAGCCAGTGTGTTCTTAAAATAAAATAGGGTGAAACTTGTTTTTTTTTTTAAAGAGAGATTTACATAGGGAAAAAATTCTTCCTAAAAAAAATACTACTTACCAAACATGTCTTTGTGTCTATCTTCTCTCTTTTTTAAAATTTAGAGAAAAAAGAAGTAAAAAACTACAACCAAACACCCTATTATGTCGAGTTTTTTTTTTTGTAATTAGATATTCATTCGAAAAATACATTCTTTTGAGAGCTTGTGTGATTTTTTTTTGTTACATAGTCTAATAATCAGAGCCTATAAGTTGAGAAGTGCATAACTTTGTGTATCTAGAGATCGAATTTTAAACGCGCACCTCTTACCCAATAGATGTCCCATCCCGGCTATGCGAATGGACAGAGACTGTGCAACTTGGTGGGTCATTTTTTTAGTTTCAGTACTATCCTTTCCCATTTAAAAGGAATTTTTTTTTCAATGAGATTTAAAAGGAGATGTGAGGTGGGAAGAAGATCTCTACAAATGAAGGCAATTTGGCATCCAAAAGTAAACCTAGGACATGTAATTGTCAAAAATAGTAAAGTAATTTGGTGGGTGGAGAAAATATCTAGCTTTTTTGTCTTGGACTCTCCTCATAAATGAAACGGTATGGTAGTTAAGATGGCATGTATGATTTGGATGTGGCACTATCTGTTGCGGTTTGCTAGCAGTTGTCGACCTTGGCCGAGGTGACCAAAGAAAACTTGCATAGCCGATGAAGTAAACTAGCTCTTGATTGATGACCTATAAGACCACCAAGGGATCTCGGTGGATAGACACTCCGATGATCAAGTCACTATGGGGTCGAGAAGAAGGTTAGGTTAGTTAGGATCAGTTGTGCATACCCATGAGTGTCGAGTGCCTACCCTCTTATAATGATAAGCCGCCCCCCGGAATCGTCGGATGACCCCACGAATATCACGTCATGCCACTGTAATTGTCACCATCTCGTCATTGTAATTGTCATGCTAGATCGTTCATATCATGGCCTTCATGACAGCCGTTACCTAGCGCACGATCTGTGACCATTATCTCAGCGGTTATTGATTGGGCTATTACATGAGCCACAATCTCGGGGATCCCGTGGTCATGTCATGTGCTCCACGTCAAATCGGGCCATGATGAGCCAACCTCATCCTTAGTTGAGAAGATGTCGTTGGTCTAAGCAACGTTGGAATGTAAGCCAAGGTCGAGGCTTTAGCCGAGCTACGGGAGTTCTCCTGTGTCATTCGCCTCGCAGGTTCACGTCGAACCATTAGTGGGGTGAGGTGAAGCTGTCATTTAGAAATCCTCTCAGCAAGGACACATGTTTCCCCACGTAACCACGTCAGATCACATGCCCTACCACATGTCCACTCCCAGCATTTACTGCGCCAGTGCCATGATGGCATCTCCTTGGCTACCGAGGGCGATGGCAACTGTGGCAACGTCATGTCGAGACCGGCGCCGCATCATTGAGGACCTTGCAAATCACGCTTGGTTGTCATCCGAGGCAGAGATCGAGATCTAATGGAGAAGTGCCATGTGGTTCAATGTGTACGCTTGAGGCGAGACGATGAGCTGCAGCTATCAGATCTGCTCGGCCCCCTAGCCCTATAAATGGGGGGTTGAGGCCGAAACATGCACCTTGCTTCCGCGTGCGAGAACTTCAGCCGATGAGATTCCTCCTTTGTCTCCTTGGAAACTAACCTCCCTTTCAGACTTCTCACTCCCTCGCTTGCTTCCTTTAGAGGTAAGCAATGAGCTCATCTTTAGCTTCTTCAATTCTAATGATTCGTCGTCCAATCCTCGTCTTCGAGAGAGTTCTTCCTCCTCGGCGTCATCTTTAGAGAATCCTTCTTCCTCGCCGATGTCCTCAGCGATGAGCTCTTCTCCTCGTCCAATCAAGACCAGACCTTCTCATCCCACCGAGGCGGGCATACCCGATGCTCAGGTGTTGGACCCTGTTCCAGAAGTTCGTGATGAATCGGATGAAGATCTGAAAGTCACCCTTGGTTCCTACAAACCCAAGAAACGCTTAGCTCATACTTTTGGATCACACTGCTGAGCTGATTCGATGGTCAACGCCTACAGAGGTCGATGGGAATACCCTAAAGTGGGTGTCGTTAGTGTCAGGGCTTGATTTTCCTGATGCGTCCTCTTTGATCGTGCCCGCCGGGGTCCGAGCCCATCATTCAATGGAGCTCAACTTCTATATCTATATTGAGGCCATTCGAGCCAATTTTTGGTATCCTCTTCCTTCCTGTGTAATCCTTCTTCTTAGCCATCTGGGAGCCGCTCCCTCGCAATTGACCCCCAATTCCTAGAGGTCGTTGTTAGCTTCCTCACTGTCTGTGCCCGAGCCAAAGTGATGCCTAGCATATGCCTTTTCTTCTACTGCTTCACACTAAAGGCATTTGGTGACTAGTTATACTTTGCAACTTGAATCATACGACAAATCCTTGGCAAAATTCCCTCCTCTGTCTACAACTGGAAGAGGAACTACTTCTTTGTTCACTACTCTACTAGGTGGCCCTTCCAACCACTTGGTCGGCAATGAACGTTAAGGACAAAGCCTTTAGGTCTCCTTGGTACTTCACCCAGGCTGAGCTCCGTAGTTTTAATCCTTATAGGCCACGGAGGCCCCTGACCTATACAAGCCATCCAAGGAGCTCCTCAAGATGATAGTCAAACCTAGTGGAGGTCTGAAACCTTGCCAATGTCCTTTTAGTGCCATTCTCGCATTTTGAAGTAAACTGACTCGTCACTTTGCAGGAGAGATGGCCGACAAAGGAAAGGCATCCCTGGCATAGGAGGCGGCGAAGAGGTTCTGAGCTCACTTCAAAAAGAAGAGTGCGAGCCGACCCTCAAAAAGGCAGTGAGTGGAGGAGGCCGAGGTCAATGCCGAGGTGGACATCGAAATCATCGCCCCTCCTTCCACCATGCTGGAGCAGCAGCCATCGTAGTAGCAGAGCGAGCAGCTATAACAGCAACTCATGTCATCGGCATCGCCCGACACCTTTGCCGCCGATTCTTTGAAGAATCGATGACCTCAATAGATGAGGGACAATAGCACAGCCGCAAAATGTGTCTATCAATCAATCCCTCTAGAAGCCAAGGCTCGCACGTCAGGTCTGAAGGCCGACGAGATAGTCGAGGGACTATTCCACACCTAGCAGGACCATCTGATGCTGCTCGAAGCCTCCTACAGAAGGTCAACACGGCCTGCTCCAGCACCAAAGGGTGGCTAGCAGAGGCCAAGAAGAAGGCTGAGGAGAACATTGAGCAACTGGAGAAGGGCGTCAACAAGCTGTGTAGGTCCCTTAAGGCCAAGGAAGATGCTTACGCCAAGATAAAGGCCGAGGTCAATGACTTGGTGGCAGTCAAGCGCATTGTGGTAGTTGGCGAGTCTCGCAAGTCTACGGAGCTTGCCAAGGAGGTCGCAGCCTCTTCCAAGCTTGGTTCGACTTCTGTCGCGCCCAAGTCAAAGATCAATTCCCTAACCTGGGCCTGTCGGAGTTGGACGTTGAGGAGGAGGGTGATGAAGAAGTAGCTGATGCTGCTCTGATCATCAAAAGGGGGTTGATGTGGCTGATATCGATGCCTTCACGATTTCCATTGAGGCCGCAACTGCTAATGCGGAGGCCGCTGCAATTGAGTTTGTGATCACTGCCATGACTTTCGAGGCTGACCTGACAACTTCGGTAGTTTAGGGGATCCTTGCTCAGGTCACTATGTCTTTTGTTTTTGCAACTTCTCTGCCTCGACCTAAGCTAAGGACTTTTGCATTTCAATATCTCAGCCAAAAAGCTGAGATCATTAATACAAAGAAGTTTCCTTTTCTCATTTATTGCAAAAATCTCCCTTTTGTTTTGCGACATTTTTCAAACAATCGAGTCGTTAGAGTGCTTCGAGAAAGCAACCTTGAATGGTTTAGTCCTAGGATACCCTAAGACCATAACTTCATGCCATCGCTAATCTCGTCCCGATGTGGCCAACCATTAAAAGGCTATCCCGATGTCCATGACTTTAGCCGACACTTAACGAAATGTTGACTTCATAGGTCGGGTGAACTGAGAGTGCCGTAGCGACCTTTCCTTAAGGGTTTCCCTGATACTTGTGGAGTCTTCTAGGAGAATGTGCCCATGGGATAATCTTCATCAACTCACGAGGTCGGTGCTAGCCGAGAGTGCCAAAGTGGCCTCATCATGCTGACTCCCTGTCATCTACGATGTTAATGCGAGGCGATGCCAAAGCAACTCATCATATTTCAAAAGACGATGCTATAAAGTAACTCATCATTGGTACCCGCATGATGCTTTGAAGCGACTCATCAGTTTGAGTAGGATGATGCTTAAAGTGACTCGTCGTTGGTACCTGCAAGATGCTCTGAAGCGACTCGTTGGTTCGAGTGGATGATGATTAAAGTGACTCTTCATTGTTAGATCAAGCCCCAACCGTTGCACCAAAAGCTCGAGCTGATAGTGAAGGTGGATCATATTTCCTTTATGGCAGTGCAGAACCCCACACTAAGCGGTGGGTGGACATGAGGGGCTTCGCACAGGGCCATTGGTCCCTGCGGCGGGCTGGGCTGTCAAGCACCGATGCGACTACACACACCCTATCCTGGGCCAGCATGTAGTAATAGCGAATCCCTAAGGGAGTTACTGGACCCCATAATCCAACAAACTCCCCCCCAACGACATCCAGGGGATTCAAACTCGCAACCTCACTCTTACACCACTTGTTGGATCAAGTCCCAACCGTTGCACCAAAAGCTCGAGCTGATAGTGAAGATGGACCATATTTCCTTTTATGGCAATACAGACCCCACACTAAGAGGTGGGCGGACATGAGGGGCTTTGTACAAAGCCGTTAGTCCATGCGGCGAGTGGGCTGTCAAGCATCGATACGACTACACACACCCTATCCGGGCCAACATGTAGTAACAGCGAATTCCTAAGGGAGTTGCTGGACCCCATAATCCAACAAACTCCCCCCCCCCCCCCCCCCCCCCCAGTGACACTCGACGGATTCAAACCTGCAACCTCATTCTGATATCACTTGTTGGATCAATCCCCAACTGTGCACCAAAAGCTCGAGCTGATAGTGAAGGTGGACCGTATTTCCTTTATGGCAGCATAGAACCCCACACTAAGCAGTGGGTGGACATGAGGGGCTTCAACAGGGTCGTTAGTCCCTGCGGTGGGTTGGGCTGTCAAGCATCGATGCGACTACACACACCCGATCTCGAGCCAGCATGGAGTAACAACAAATCCCTAAGGGAGTTGTTGGACCCCATAATCCAACAGTCGTCAATACTCGCACGATGCTTTGAAGCGACTCATCAGTTCGAGTAGGATGATGCCTAAAGCGACTCATCAATGTACGCAAAAAATGCAATAAAAGTCAATTTTATTTGCATTAAGCATAGGAACAACGTAGATGCTCGGCATTCCAAGTTCTTGAATTTGCCAACCCATCTAAATCTGACAACCGGTAGGCCGCATGACGAGGTCCTCGACCATACGGTACAGACCTTCCCAGTTTGGAGCAAGCTTACCAATTGCCGATCTTGGATCCAAGACAGCCAGCTTGTGCAAGATGAGGTTGCCGGTGCCAAAGTGCCTCAGCTTGACCTTGGCGGAAAAAGTTTGCTTCATCCTTCGCTGATAGACCTCCATCCAAATGGCAGCTCTATAATATCCTAATCTTCCGAATCGTAGTTTATCGGGTTTGGGGGCTGGTGTGTGGCCCATTAGTTGTGTGTGACCCAGCCCTCTCGGGCCCTTAGCCCTGTCCTCAGGGTCGCGACGGACCCCTTGGTCGCGACATTGTCGCACGAGAGGAGCCAGTCGCAACATGATTTTGGTCGCGGCACACCTGGTCGTCACGTTCTTGTCGCGACGGGGGTGGGTGTCGCATTCTTGTTGCGGCGTCTGGAGGAGACGCGGCTGCTTTTCTGACCAGTCAGACTGCTGTCCTTCTTGTCAGAATGGCCTTGTCGGGTGTCAGGTGCGTACAGCGTTGACGCGACCTGGAAATCTGTCGCATTAAGGTTTCCCCATCTTCAAGGTTTGACCGCTTTTGGTGTCGCACCGGGCAAGGCGGTCGCAACATGGTCGCGACGCTCGTGGGTGTCGTGACATGCTCGTTGTCGCGTTGGCCCGACCCGTTGCGTCTCTGGGCCCGTCGGATCAAAACTGAGGCCCGTGCCCATTTCCCCCTTTCTCCCTTTCCTTTCTTCTTCTTCTCCCTTCTTCCTTCCCCGAGCTCCTCTTGTGTTCTTGGCTTGTTCGTGGTGCTCGTGGCGGGGAGGTGACGTCTCCTTAGTGTAGGCGACGTCCGGGTGGTGCTTGGAGTGAGGAGAAGGTGGTCATTCCAACGTGAAGGACCCAACGGGTCGGCTCTACTCCTTAGGTAGGGATCCCTCTTTTCCTCTCGTTCTAACATGCTCCCTTCCCTTTGAGATTCCTCGTGTTCTCCGTGGTTTTGGGGTTGTGGGGTGTGTGAGATCCATGCTCGTGGTGAGTGAGGTTTCCTTCGAGCATAGATTTCCACGTGATGCATGATTAGTGGGGTTTGAGGGTGGTTTGGTTGTTTATAAGCTTTCCTACATGTTTCCCATGCCCCTCCCCCTATGGGATGTGTTTGTACCGGATTTGGGGCAGTCCTTGGGAGGACTGTACTAGAATGCCCCTCGGCTGAGATCATGACCGTATAGAGGTTGCGATGATGTCGCGACCGGCGCGGCTGCTGCGACACCATCGCGACGCTCTGAGGCGTCGCGACAGGGTCGCGACGGCATATGGCGTCACGACAGTGTCGCGACAGCCTGTGGAGTCACGACAACATCAGAGACAGGTAAGTTCTTGCGGAGTTTCATTTCTCGTGGAGTCTTCGCCATTTTTGGTTCTTTCTGTACCCATGGCACCAGTGCTAGTTCCTAGTACGGTCCTACACTAGTCGTTCGCCCGGTGCTTGGCACCCGAGGGCTTGTCCTGTGAGAGAGTTGTTACCGTTTGCCTGGGACCCCCGTCCCCGTGCGTCTGTTGAGGGAGTGCTCCGAACGACGAGCGTGCTTGAGTCACGGACTCTGGAGCGGAGGGGAAAACGGTGGTTAGGACAGCGATGTTGAGTTGTTTGCAGAGCTCTCTTGGTTGGTCTGGGAGGCCGAGGCATTTGGAGTCTTCCCGGCGCAGGCCAGTCAGTCCTTCTTCTCACTGCCTTCCTCTTTGTGAACCCGGAACCACTTAGAGAGGCCAGGCGTGAGATCGTAGTCCAGCCAGACTACGGCGGTTACTGTTGTGTTACTTTGTGTTTCTGCCCCCACTCTGACGAGACGTGGAGGTTTGAACCTGGGTCGAGGGTAAGACGTCAGTGGACGCTCCTGACTGGTTGACTAGTGGTAGCAGTTTCCGTAGCTAGTGTCGCTTGTCTAGGCAGGGCTCACTTTGTCTGTGTTACTAGTCGTGTGGTGGTCACGACGTGCAGGTCGTATAGAGTTTCCAACCGTGGTGTCCTTCCGTACCATTGCTAGTTAGTTAGTTTTGCTTCCGCACTTTCCTGTATAGACTATAATATATAGAACTGCTGTCATTTACCTTGTTTATATATATATTTTCCCCACCTGTTAGAGCCAATAGGAGATTGGTAGTCCCTACTGAGCTTCTGTTGTGATCCCTTCCTTTTCCAGGTGAGACATCTCAGCAGCAGCCGGGTGCACGTTAGGCGGAGGAGGCGGGGCGGTAGTCATCGTCCTTGTAGCTAGCAGTGGGTTTCCCCTTTTCAGTTGTACTTTACCCTCGCGGTGCCCTTCCCCGTAGCGATGGTATCGCGGTGGCCTAGGGGGACGTGACAGTGCCTGTGTGTGCCTCTGGTGTTCCGTGGTTCCCGTTGGGTGTCAGCATGTGTTCCAGGGCTGGCTTGCCCTTAGGACCTTCAAGTGGGGAACGCGGTAGGTTGCCTCACTACGTTCAGTTACTGAAGGTGACACCTTTGTGGCCGTGTCCTGGCAGCAGTGCCAAGAGGGTCATGTCTGTCTAATATTTGATTGACTGGCGGTCAATTGATTAATAGCAGAAGCGACGGGTTTTCCATGCTACTGGTGGTGTTCCAAGGTTTTGGCTTGTTCTTGTGTGCCTTGGTTGGCCGACGGCCCTCTTGAGGGTCCGTGCATGCCTCGTGCTTGTTGGGCTTATCGTGGTTACAAGCCAGTGGTTTGGTGTGGTTCTTGTTTTGCTTGCCCCGCCTGTTCGCCGCGTGCTTGTACTTGAGGGCTTGTCCCATTCAGAGGTTGTCTCCATTGCCTAGGACTATCCTCGGGAGCCTATGAGGGAGTGCTCTAGGCTACGAGCATGCTCGAGTTGGCAGACTCTAGAGCGGAGGGGAAAATGAGGTTTAGACAGCGTCGCCGTGTAACGTAGCGCGTTTTTCGGATCTTTGCGGATCTATGTTTACTGGTTTTGGTATGGTACTCATGACCAATATGGGGTCATTGGGCCTTGGTTGTGGTTTCCGCGCGCTGTGTGGAGCTTAGTGGGCCAGCAGGTTAGGCCCGTGGTGCCTGTTGGTTCACTGAATGTGAACGCGACGGGGGTGTATCGCATTTTGAACGAGACGGCAGTAGGGGTCGCGTTCTGGTTGCCGTTGCTGGGGTCGACGTCTACATGTGCGCCGCGTGTCGTGTATGGAGTGGAGTTTGCTGATGTCAGGAATGGGAAGGTGACGCCTTAGTCCGTCGCGATCAGGTCGCGATGGGAAGGTACGTCGCGATCCCAACCGCTGTGCGGTTTTTAAGCAGGCTGGCCGAACAGAGCTTTCACAATCTCTGCTCGACCAGGGAAGAAGCTGCTGTGGCTCTGTTGGGAGATTTGGCATTTCAGCGGAGTCTCGTCACGCTCTCGACGCGAGGACGTCGCAAGGAGTGGGGGAAACACCGCGCCATGCATGGATTATGCATTCTTCGTGAAGGTAGGGAGTTCTATTTGATTTGTTACGTGGATTGCATATTGGTTTGTTTATTGCTTTCAAAACAGTAGATACCATGTCTAGGAGGTGAAATGAGCATGAAAACCGGTTGAAATTATGTTTAGGATGGTTTGCATGGAAGATCCGGAGATGGTTCCCGAATTAGGGTTTTCGCCTGAGAAGGCGATGGACCCTGCTGTCGCAACCAGGTAGCGACAGGCCGACCCAGCGCGATAGGGTTCTTATCGCGACATATCGTGGCGTCGAGATCAGAAGGCGGTCATGGCCTCTATCGCGATCACAGCTGAGGGTTTGGCTTTGCATGCTTTTCGTGTTATGGTTATCCAATTATCGATGTTTAACGTGCATGGTTTTTGGTAAGAGGTGCATTGGCACCTGTAAAGCTCTATGAGCATGTTGCCCATATGGTTGGTGGGTGGATTCGTATGTTTACATAGTTGGGTGGTGTTTACGTAATATGAATATGTGCATGGCACATAGTATAGTATGGCTAGGCAATGATGGTTCAAGTGTGAACCTAGCTTCAGTCTTGTAACGTCCTTTGTGGACTAATATAGATGGTTTAATTAATGTAATGCAAGTAAGGTTAAGAGTTAATGTATAGTTAGTATATATGGTTTGTATGTGGCAAGGAGCTCATGTGATGACCAATGATAGGCCAGTTAGTAAATGGTTATCGTGGTTTACATGTGTATTGGTGTGAGGTAGTTTGTAGAACACAGGTGACCGAGGTTAAGCTATTCTTGACATTTGTGCTTTGGTTTGTAATATAGAATATATATAAGTATACATCGTGGTTTGTGCATTGCTGAGTTTGGTGGTCCGGCCCTATTCCGGAATGCCTCTTCAGTTGGGTGCCCCAGGTTCCTAGGAGAGCCAGGCACGTGAGTGTGCTCGGGGCTTGTCCCAGTGCAGTGGTACCGTCGAGGTTTTGTCGTCTTCCTAGACACCCTCACTCTCGGGAGAGTTGTCGTCTGGCTGAGGGAAAGACGGCAGTGGGACAGTGATTTGTGAGAGTTTGTGTTTAGTCACTTGTAGCACGCTCGTAGCTGGGGGTTACGGACACTAGTGACGTACTGGCCCTGGCTAGTCCTGTTACCAGTGCCTCACTTTAGAGAGCTCAGGCCAGAGTCTCTAAAGGTGCCAGGCATGGGCCTGCAGGGTGTGTGACCTGTAGGTTGTGGTGGTTTGGTTGGTCTCCACAGTTCTTTGGCCTTACTTGTATTGTGGAGCGGCACTTGGACCTTACGTCCGTGACTGCGAGACTGAGAGGTAGTTCTTGTGCTGTGTTGTCCAGGTTGGATACTGGCATCATGAACCAGTAGTCTGTCCCGTGTGGTGACGTCGTGCTTTCCGGCTCGTGCTCTGCTATTGGCTATAGAGTGTGTTAGTTGTAGTTTTACCCGTTGATGTGTGCCATGGTGTTGGCACGGTTGTCGTTGTGGTTGGTGAGCGGAGACACACTAGTTATGGTTTGACTAGTTATGTATGATGTGCCCAGGTGTTGGCACAGTTGTGTTTGTGTTTAGTGGTGGTACCTCGTGGTGGTAGGTACTTGTACCTTTTGTGGGTACTAGTTTCTCGTAGAACTCTGAGTACTAGCCTTTTCAGGTGGTGAAGTGGAGGTCATGCGGTGAGACCTTCCACTTATTGTGTTTTACCCTTCTTTGGGTAGTTTCCGAATAAGGTTTAGTGCACGATGGATTGGCATCGTGATAGCCAGTCCTGCTTCTTAAGTGTGATATTCGATACATCGTGATCTAAGGGTATAAAGGATTAGCTCTTGGTTAGCAATCCTGTTACCCATATGTTTAGAGTCTTGCCAATGAAGCTAGTAGCTTAGGTAATGCTTTGCCTGTGTGGCTTACAGCTTAGGCACCAGCTGTTGAGGTGGTGTGCCTGCGAGGCTTGTGGCCTAGGCTTTACAGTTATTGAGTGGACTAATGGTGCTGTTGTCTCTTCGTCTTACTGAGATTTGCAGCAACTGAGTTAATTATGTTTAGTATTGTTAATTATGCTTTGTTGTGAGCATGAAATGGTTTGGCTTCCGGTGTTGCCAGTGAGACCCTTTGGGGTTGAGGTTCTTCTGTGTTGTGTGTGGTTTTGGGTGGTTCCCTACTGAGCCAGTGACTTGTTGAGGCTCACTCCCTTACAGTTCTTTTCAGGGTTACCATTTGTGTGGCTTGAGGAGGTGTCGTGTCAGACTTGTACCACTAGCAGTAGTGTTAATAGAGTTATGCGAGCTTGTGCTCCCTCGAGATATGCCCCAGGTAGTTGTACTCTTTTTAATTTGGGCATGTAATAATGTAATAGGAAAGTTGTAAATTGTATATGCAGATAGAGCACATATCCTTTCTTGTGTCTCTTACTGTTGTGGTTTTATTTTATATTCTTCCTGGACACATGTACGAGCTATCCCTTGCGAGACTTCGGTCCGTTCGCGGGAGACGGATCTGGATATGGACCTTTATTGGGTATAAATATCCAGGGCCGTTACATGCCGAGTCATTTGTAGAGCTCTCTTGTTTGGGGCGGGACGCCGAGGTCGTTGAGGTGTTTTCTTTCCGACGTAGCATAGACATGTCTCAGTGCCTCTCTCTACGTTGGTTCTGGAGCCACGTAGTGGTGCTAGGCGTGGGGCCGTAGCTTGGTCAGGCTGCGGTGGTGTGTGCGTTCTTGTGGTGTTATGTGGCGACTCTGTCTCACTCTTCCGAGGAGGTTAGAGGCAGAAGCCAGGCTGGCGAGCAGAGGGCGTGGACGGCGTGTCCCCCTCTTGGCTGCTAGCGGCGGTGGTTTGGTTGATGTTGTTGTGACGACGTTTCCTCACGATGTTTCCAAGTGTTATCCGTTGCCCTAGCTTGCACGGTGGTTATAGCCTGGCCATGCCTAGTTTCCGTAGGCATTGTTGGTTTGCCCTTATTGGCCCATGCTTCTGGTATTTCCGCTTCGGTGTCCTCTCGGTTCCGTAGTCTCGTTCTTGGGTGTCAGTCCGTAGTGGCACCGAAGTGTGTGGCATCTTGACCTCGCGGTGTGTCCGGGGTCGGGGTGGTTCTGCTTGTGGGCCCTCGACCTTGTGGAGGTCTGAGGTGACCGTGCTTGTGATGAGACATCATTCTCACTTGGTTGTTGTGTGGTCTCGGTGGGTGTGTCGAGGGTTCCTTCCGCTTGGTGCCCGACTCCGTTGGTTTTTCTGCGGGAGTCATGTGTGTGTCACGACCTTGGTTGGTGGTCGTGGTGTTGCATTGTTTGTTCCGCTGCTTTGTAGTACCCTGCTGTAGGTGTTCCTCGCTTTACAGCTTTCTAGTGTAGTTTTCTATTTTCGGAGTTCCTGCTGCTCTGGCCGGTGAGGGACTGGTAATCCCTACTGGGCCTTGTTCGCGAGGCTCACCCCCTACTTCCTTCAACTAGGGGCTCGTCGTCGCGGGAGCTCGGTGTTGGACGGGTTGCGGAAGTGGCTATGGCGTCGTGTGTTGTCAAAAACAGTGAGAGTGACTGTTGTGAGCTCTTGTACCTAAGTGAGTTGAGAGTTGTGCTTTGCAAGTTCTCGGGGTATGCCCTTAAGAACTGCGCCTTTCTCTTGTACCTGTGCTTTTACTTGAGATACGTTGTACAGTTGTTATATTATTATAGTTATTTAAATTCAGTACATATCTCACTAGACTATTTCTTTTAACCCTTCGGGTCTTCGGATCCGTGGGTGACGATGCGAACTTCGGGGTCCCTGGTGGGGGTCCGGGAGGTCGGGTCGTTACAGTTGGTATCAGAGCGTCAGTCTATTGAGATTTGTAATGAGTTAATAACTATAGTTGTCCCAAAGAAAGGTACTAGTACGCTGCTGACACCTTCCGACTAGTGTTAGGCTTGTGCTTTCAATTGTTTTGCAGGCGTGCGGCTTCTCTGCAAGGTTCGTGTGCGTGCTGTAGGAGGGTTGCAGCTGTTGCTATGTCGCGTGCATGGCAAGTGTGGTCGCTCGGTGTGTTCGTGCCGTGGTGGTGCGGTTAGCAGTGGACTCGCTGGCAGTGGTCTTCCCGTGTGAAGGACGATTGCACGCAAGTCTAGGCGCGGTGCTCTTGGTCATCTTCATCGCTTTGGGTGTGTGTGTGTCGTGATGGCTGAGAGAGCCTGCATGTGGTGTGGCCTTTACTGGTGCAGGGTTGTTACATGTGGAACTAGTGGAAAGTGTCCTTGCCTTGTGGCTGTCCCCTGTTGTTGGGGTGTGTGCTGTGTTGGTCTTGTGTGTGGTCTCCTATTTGTGCGCTGTTGTGCGCTGTGCTCTGCTTAGTCAGCGTCGTTGCTCGAGCTAATTAGATGTTCTGTGTGCCGTGTTGCATTGCTGGTTGAGCGCTGCGACACTTGTCTGCGGTTGTTGTCGGCCTTGTGATGATTGGTTGTGAGCTCTGGTGAGGTGCTCCGGAGTCTTTCTCTGTTGGTTCTGAAGGAAGTGAGGTTTCCCTAGAACTGTGTTGTGCTCATTTCTGGTTTCTGTTACATTGTCCTCTGAGTTGAGGTGCATCGCTTGGTTGCCCTGTGTTCTGGTGAGGTTTCCCAGAACCGTTTGTTGTTGTCTTGATGAGGGTTTCTCCCAAGACTGTTCCATGCTCGCTTCTACTATTGTTGTGCTGCCTCAGGGTCTGAGGTATGTTGTTGATTTGGCTGGTCGTTCTGGTGGGTTTTCCAAGAACTGGGCCTTGGTGGTTCTGGTGGAGGATTCTCCCAGCATCGGCTTGCATTTCTTCCGTAGTTCTGCTTGCTGCGGTGTTCTCTCTGAAGGACTGTGTCGTTTAGTCATTTGGGTGGTGCGTTCTGGTGAAGGTTCTTCCCAGGATCTTGCTTTATCGTTTCTGGCGGAGGTTTTTTCCCAAGAGTGCTCTGTGTCGTTTCGGGCCACCGTTGTGTTGACCTTGTGATTTGAAGTGTGTCGTTTGGTTGGGCTGCATTCTAGTGAGGTCCTCCCAGGACGTCTCTTGGCGCTTTTGGTGGAGGTTTCTCCCCAAAGCTGCCCTGTGTTTGTTTTGGTTGTCGCTGCTCTCTCTCTCTCTGTAGAGATGAGTTGTCGTTGTTTCCGGTTGGACTGTCTATGTTACAGTCTGCCTGGGCATTTCCGATCAAGGTGTGGTGCCCTTGGCTGTGCGTCTGGCTGCAGCGTTGGCCAGCTTGTCTCATTGTTCGTTTCCAAGTTTCTCGACTGCGCTGGTAGGACTTTTGTGTGTCCCTGTGTGTGGGTGGTTTGCATCGTTTCTCACCCAGTGTGCTCTTGCAGATGGTTATCTGGTGAGTGCAGTCGGTGTCTAGCTGGTTGTGCTTCTTATGGAAGTGCCAGTCTTGCGTTGTGGTTTTATCTCTCTCATGTGTGGAAGAGACTCGTTGCGTATCTCCTTCCTCTTCTTTTCATGGGCTGCTCAGGGTGGCGATGCTCCACTATGGTGTTGTGTTGCAAGGGTGCACATCATTGTGACCTTCTGGTGGAGTCATCTTTCCTTGAGTTGTTTTTGGGTTGAGTTGGTTGCTCCCCTCGTGCCAACTTTTCCTTGTGGCAACGTGGGTCGGTGGACCTGTTCGTGCCGTTTGTCGTTGTGATTGTTTCTTATTGCCTGCCTGAACAATTTGGGGCATTGGGTCCGTGTTGATTTGGTGTGAGGTAGTAACATTTTCTTGTTGGGTTGCTTGCGTGAGTGTTGTTCCGCAATGCATTGGTTTTCTTGGTTGGCTTACTCGTGCAAGCATTATTCCATCGTGTGCTCAATCGTGCCTCGGCTTATGCCTTGGAGGCTTTTCGTGTCGTCGTCTGGGTGTTTGGCTCTCTATCGGTCGCGATGGAGGGGGTGGTGCTTCTTGCTCTTGCGCACTAGGAGTTTCTTTTGCTCCCCATGCGGCAGAGTCGGTGCTCCGTGTTCTGTGTGCTTTTTGGAGCCGACGTGGTGTTGCGCTCTTGAAGTCGTTGACTTTCCATGCGTTTCTCTTGTGGGTTTCTGGTGAGAGTCCCCTTCGGTGACCTTGTGTCATCTAGGGCCGTGGTGCTGTTGTGTTTCCTGTACCTTGAGCGTTTTCTTCGATACTTCGTGCTTTTGTGCCTCAAGGACTGGGGCCGGCTTGGCCTGGTGTGCCCTTTCAGGATTGCGGTCGTTTGCGGTGGTTTTGGTAGGTCTCTGGTGAAGAGTTGTAAGGCCCTCGAATTTCCGTCGCATTATTTGTATTTGTATGTGTATATTTGTGCTTGTGTATGTATATACATATTTACGTACGTATTAATTAGTACAATTACGTGTGCATGTGTTTATACTAGATGTAAATAATGTATGTATTGAATGGTGATAGTATGGATACACTACCATATACATATTGCATGTATATATGCATGACATGCATAGTTTTCTGCATGTTTTAGAGTTCTGGCCGAAGGCGTCAACCCCTAGCCGTTGAGGTGGTGTCAGCGTCCACCCATGGACGCCAACACTAATCCTGGTGTCTAACGATGTGGACGCCTATTTCTCTGACCTGCATGCGTTGCAGAGCCAGAAATTCCGAAAACAAGGAAGCTCACCCATTGGGGAGCTATCCCCAACGGCTCTGAGAGCCATCTTATCACCCTGTGAGTGGGAGAGAAGTCTCTCCCATATACCAAACCCGAATCTACTCCCCAACCCCTCTCTCTTCACCCTTTTGCAAGAGGGAAACAAGAGGAGAAAACCCTAGCTTCTGAGCTGTGAGAAAACCCCATCTTGGCAGCCTAAAATCCGAACTTCTGAAGCTTTGTCCGACGTTCTACTGCAACTGGAGGCTAGAGGGATCATCGAGGAAGGCCTCCCCGACATTTCCTTGCTGTGGAGATCATCCAGGAGCCCGGAGGAAGGAGATCTTGGAGGACATTTCTGCACTTCTTGGGACTGCCCAAGGAGAGCTTCTCCGAGCATTTAGATCCATTGGAGTAATTTCCTAGAGGCAAGTGACCCTACCATAAGGTTCCCGTATGAGTCTAGGACGGTTTTAACATTTTTGTGTATTTTTCTTCGTGTCCTTGACCCCCACATTCACCCTATCTTGAGAGCTCGGGTCTGTGTTCTACACAGACCTGAATTAACGGCAAGGTCCCTGGACGCTGAGATCATGATTGGCGTCCATCGACTATGCCGTTGACATTGAATTAGCGGCCAGAGACCGCCGCCAAGTTCATCTGGATAGAACAGTAAACTGTTCTGCCCTCCTATACGATTATTTTCGATGGGTTTTCCGTGATGAGGATATATGGTAACCCTATACACTATGTATACTGGTAAATGTGTGTGGATGTGTTATGATGTGGTGTGTGAATGTTAGAGATTTATCCCATGAAATTTCAAGCATGATTTGTTGATGATTCTTGCCAATCCATGTTTTATGATTAGGACTAGTCTGAGTGCCCTAAGTTTTGTCAGATCATGAAGTTAGTGGATTAGTAATGTGTACTCAAATTTTGATAATTGTCCATGCTTGCATAAATTGCTATTATTTCGGTTCGGTAAATAAAAAGGCATGCAAGAAAGAATTGTTGTGATCAATTTATGGTTGTATGATTTAGGGTAATTTGTATTTTCAGATCATGCATATAACAGTTAGTCTATGTTCAAACAGTAAGTGGCAAAAATGCATGATGGTGTTAAACTCCATGTCAACTTAAATTGTGAATGGCATGCTAAATAGGTATTTGATTTTATGTAAATTCTATTTAGCTCAGAAAAATCTGAAAAATTGAATGTATGATCTTGAACCCGAAAATAGCATGTGGTTAAATTTCAGGTCATTTGGACCAGTGTATAAGGAGTTATGCACTTTTCCATGTGAAATGTAAAAATTTATGCATGTCATCGTAAAGTGATTAGATATCGTTTAAACCCAACCTGATTGGTGAATTTACTGTGTGTTAAACTCCTGAAATCTGTAATGTCATGTCAGGAAAACAGAGATATGCATGTGAGTGAGAAAGTGAATGGGATGAAAAGTGATATGTGTAAAACCATGTGTAAATCGGTAAAATGTGTAAGTGTAACTGTGCCAATGTGACACTGCTTCAAAGGGCAGTGGAACTGTATCAGGAAAAGTCCCCCTGAGAAAGTTCAATGTGTAAGTGACCCTAAGGGCATTAGGGGAAATCCTGGAGGTGGACAAGTACCACTGGTTAGGGTGGAGACTTGTTCTCCCGGTTGCGCAGTCCAAGAGTCGCCATTGTAATGCCTAGATGCGTCTATGTGTAATGATGTGTATATGTCCTTCTTTGGTGGTTTGGACTATGTGTCACGGCACCTAAAATGTGAATGTGTAATGTGTAATGTGTATGTGTTCATGTGTTAATGTGTAAGTGAACAATGTGAAATGTGTATGTGCAAAGTGCAACCATGTGAATTGGAAACTTGTGTAAAGAAAATGTGAAACTAAAAATGTGAGAATATGACATTGAAATCCATGTGAGACAAATCTGAAACCATGTGAAATCAGTAATTTCATGTTGTTATCATCATGTTTATATGTGCAAAATGTCTAGAATCCATGTTAGGGATAATTGATGAGCACGTGTACAAAATAGCATGATTGGTTGTTCACATGTATGTTTTAAACAACATTGTAGCTCTCATGTGTAGGTTTAAAGCCATTAACCATGTGAAACCAGCAACTTAAAGCATGTGAAAATGTCTATGTATGTGCTTAAGAACATGTAAAATCCATGCTAGTTGTGTTTTCCTTCATATATGCACAGTGTTCATGTTGGTAGCTCTCATGTCTTGGTTCTTTAAAGGCAAAATTTCACGAGTAAATTGAATAGAGAGCATGTGATAGGTAAGTTTTATTCTTAGAAATCTGAAAGCATGATCCATGTATTAATTGTAGAACCTTCATGATAGGTTGCAACTTTCAAATGACTAGCATGCCATATGTTGAAATTTGTGAATGTGCATGTAGAAACCGCTATGACTTATACGTGTATGTTATGAGTAGTGTTGCTTGCTGAGTCTTTAAGACTCACTCCTTGCTTCGGCGTACAGGTATAGACGGTGACGAGACTCTCGTGGAGGAGACGGTAGAGACGGACTCGAGCGCGGAGTTTAGATTGTTGGAGCAGTGTACCCCTTTTGTGTTTTCATAGTATGTAAAAGTGACATTGTACTAGAAATCATGAGGAATTGTATAAGTGTGGACATTGTGTACTTAATTTTCAGCAATTTAATTATGTGAACTTTTAGCTCTTAATGTTAATTGCAATTTCATGTATGTTAAATGTGGATGATGAATGAATGAAGACAGTTGTCTTTTACTTCCACTACTCTGTTCGTATATTTGCGTGTATCTCAGCTGTTTGTATCGTTTGGGTAAATGTCCCACTGTGAGGACTCTCGCTATACCGACGTGGGTTCGTATAACCGTACCGGTATAATGAGGGCCGTCACAGAGATTGGTCAGAGCGCCCGTTGAGATTGCACATGAATATACCTAAGTCATCATCCCCATTGCATACTAAGTATGTCCACATGTGTAGAAAACACTAATAAGAAGTGAAGATAGATAAGAAAATGGTTAGAAAACTTAGTAACCTAACTCTAATGGTGGCTGAAATTTTATTACAGCCATAGCTTCGAGAGGTAGGCGTGGTGGAGCGTCGGCCCGTGAGGACGAGCCGCTACGTGATGAGCGGGCGGAGCAGCAGGCCCCGGCACCGCCAGGTCCTGTACTTCCCCCACCACCGCCGCCTGTGGATTACGGAGTATTCATGCAAGGTCTGGTGCAAGCCATGCAGACGCAGGCTCATACCCAGGCAGCACTCCAGCACAGTTGGAGGCCCAGGTAGAATAATGAAACACTAGTAGTTGCTATTTAAATTGCATGATATTGTGTTTATTGTGTATTGCCTATTGTTTAATGTAGCAGCTCAGGCACCAGCTTAGGACCATGGTGGACCTCCCATCATGGAGCGATTCAAGAGGATGACCCCACCCTCTTTTAAGGGGAGAGTGATCCCTAATGGAAAAAGTTTGTTAAGGGAGACAGAGAAAATCTTCCGAGCCATCAGGTGCCCTGATGAGGATAAGGTGACATTAGCCACCTACATGCTACAGTAGACTTTTAATTTTGTATGTTTGTATGTTCTGCTTAATTTAGAATTTGTTAGTTGGTGCTTATGAAGGTGTATTGCAGGAGAGAGCGGATGTATGGTGGTCCTCCCTACTACGTACACGCTTTGAGGATGGAGCATAGACGTGGCGTGGGACCGTTCGTGAGGCTCTTTCGAGCCAAGTTCGTCCCAGAGCATATCCAAGACAAAGGAGCAGGAATTTCTCTCCCTGATGCAAGGCTCCATGACCGGCTGGAATACGAGGCAAGGTTTTCTGAACTTTCTAAGTATGCACCGCATATCGTAGAGATGAGCGCAGGAAGACCAAGAAGTTCGTGATGGGACTCAAGCCATCACTGTGGACGAGACTCGTGGCGTTTGACCACCGCACGTTGGACGAGGCCCTCAGTGCTGCCTGCAGGCAGGAGGGAGAAATGGAGCAATATCTGGAGAAAAGAAGGCTTCGCAGAAGAGGCCGGCAGCAACGTTCCAGCGGCAAGATAGAAGAAAATGATGTACCAACACCGCAACGATCCGTGACAGTCAGCACTCTCAGGTACCTTCTGTACGTTCCCCTGGTGTGAAGAAAGAGTGTCCCCATTGCGGGAAGACACATGGTGTTTCCGAGTGTTGGTTGGTAGCGGGTAGATGCTTGAAGTGCGGGCAGCGACCACAAGATCAAGGATTGCCCACTTCAGCAGGGAGCTCAGCGTGGAGCGCCAGCCCCAGCAGTAGCGGCAGCCGCGCCAGCTACAGGAACCAGGAAGGCCTCGAGCCCCAGCTCGAGTGTTTGCTATAGCTCGCGAGGATGCCGAGCAGGCGGAGCATGTCACACCGAGGTACAGTTTTGCTTTTAGGTGTGCACGCTCGGGTTTTGTTTGATATGGGTGCTACTCACTCGTTCATTTTCGAGCGGTTCGCTGGGCAGTTAGCCCTAGAGTCAGGCGTAGAGTCTGAGGATTAGAGGTCCCTTTGTCTGTGCATACCCCTGCGGGTACGGTATCGACTAGGAAGTGCATTCCGTCGTTACCTGTGTGCATTGAGGATAGAATCCTAGATGGTGTTCTTCTTGCTAAAGATGAAGGACTATGATGCTATTCTTGGTCTAGATTGGCTAGAGGAGCACTATGCGTTAGTGGATTGTGTCGGAAGAAGATTGTTTTTCCGCATTCCTGGTGAGGACGAGTTCTCTCATCCCTTGCCAGGAACTTGGCTGAAAGTTATCATCTCTGCCATGAAGGCGATGCGCATGGTAACAAGGGTTGTGACGCTTTTCTCTTGCCAGCGTGGTGTTAGTGCCAGAGGCTGATGAGTCACTTACTCTTACGGAGATTGAGGTAGTGCAGGATTTTCCAGATGTCTTTCCTGATGACTTGTCTGGATTGCCACCGGATAGAGAGATAGAGTTTACCATAGAGTTGCTTCCACGCACCTCTCCTATCTCGAAGGCTCCATATTGATGGCACCTGCGGAGTTAGCCGAGTTGAGGAGGCAATTACGAGTTGCTTGATAAGGGATTTATTCGCCCTAGTGTTTCCCCTTGGGGCGCACCTGTATTATTCATCAAGAAGAAAGACGGGTCACTTAGGTTGTGTATTGACTATAGAAGTTTGAACCAAGTGACTGTGAAAAAACAGTTATCCCTTACCTCGCATTGATGACTTGTTTGACCAGTTGCGAGATGCATCAGTCTTTTTCTAAGATTGACTTGCGATCTGGTTATCATCAGTTGAGGATTCGGAGTGAGGATGTGTCCAAGACGGCATTTAGATCCCGTTATGGACATTATGAGTTCTTGGTCCTTCCTTTCGGATTGACCAACGCCCCTGCAGCGTTCATGGATCTCATGAATCGAGTGTTTAGGCCTTATTTAGATAGCTTTGTCGTAGTGTTTATTGACGACGTGTTGGTCTACTCTCCGGATGAGGCCACGCACCGTCAGCATCTGAGGTTAGTGTTAGAGGTTCTTCGTGAGCACAAGCTGTATGCAAAATTCAGCAAGTGCGATTTTTGGTTGTGCGAGGTTCATTTCCTCGGGCATGTTATCTCCGCGCTGGTGTTGCAGTTGATCTAGCGAAGGTCCAGGCAGTTATGGATTGGGAGATTCCCAAGACCCCTTCGGAGATTTGTAGTTTTTATTGGGTTAGCTGGTTACTATCGGCGATTCATTGAGGGTTTCTCATCCATCGCCGCCCCCTTGACAAAGCTACCCAGGAAGGGTGAGAGGTTCGTAGGTCTGAGCATGTGAGCGTAGCTTCCAGCTATTGAAGGCTAAGCTTACTTCTACTCCGGTATTGGTATTGCCTAGTGGTCTAGAGGGCTTTGCCATTTATACTGAATGCATCTCGGATCGGTTTAGGCTGTGTGCTAATGCAGCAAAAGAAAGGTAGTGGCTTATGCTTCTCGTCAATAAAGGAGCATGAGGGAACTATCCGACTCATGACTTGGAGCTCGCAGTAGTGGTTCATACACTAAAGATCTGGAGGCACTATCTTTATGGTGTCAGATTTGAGTGTTTTACTGACCACAAGAGCTTGAAGTATCTTTTCTCCCAAAAGGAATTAAACCTGAGGCAGAGAAGATGGATTGAGTTCTTGAAAGACTATGACTTCGACCTTCAGTATCACCCTGGGAAGGCGAATGTCGTGGCAGATGCTCTAGTATGAAGAGGTCTTCGCGCTCCAGCAGGATTGGAAGATGTTGGAGGATGCGGCGTACTCTATGACCGAGTTAGAGCCATCGCTGTGTCAGGCTTTTGTAGCTCAGCTATCCCTTAGATCCTCGATTTTGGATGAGGTGATCGAGCAACAGGAAGCCGACCCTAGATTGTTAGAATTAGTGGTTAGGCGGGCATTGCTCGTGATGAGGACGGTGTGATTAGATTTCAGCACCGTGTTTGTGTCCCTGATTTAGTGATTCCGTGAGCATGTGTTAGCGGAGGCTCATAGATCGCGATTCTCTATTCATCCGGGTAACACTAAGATGTATCAAGACCTGAAGAGATCATTTTGGTGGTCCGGCATGAAGAAAGATGTTGCAGATTAGTGTCTAGATGTCTAGTATGTCAGCAAGTGAAGGCCGAGCGACAGCGACCATCCGCCTTATGCAGAGGATGGATATCCCAGTGTGGAAGTGGGAAGCTGTCACTATGGACTTCGTTTCGGGTTTGCCTCGATCTAGAAGGGGCAATGACTCGATTTGGGTAGTTGTAGATAGATTCTCGAAGACTGCTCATTTCTTGCCTATGAAGAAGAAGCAGTCAGTAGAGAGTTTAGCTAGATTGTATGTTAGTGTATCATTAGATTGCATGGTGTGCCGAAGTCGATCATTTCGGATGAGATCCGAGATTCACTTCGAGTTGTGAAGGGTCTTCAGGATGCGTTAGGTTCGGAGCTAAGCTCAGTTCGGCGTTTCATCCCAGACCGATGGACAGTCCGAGAGGACTATCCAGACGCTCGAGGATATGTTGAGAGCGTGTTCTTGATTGGAAGGATGATTGGGAGCATCATTTACCTCTTGTGGAGTTCGCATACACACGGCTTTCATGCTAGTATTGGTATGGCTCCTTTTGAGGCGTTGTATGGTAGGCCCTGCAGATCTCCGTTATGTTGGGAGAGACTTGATAGGCAGTTGATCGGACCGGAGTTAGTTCAGGAAACTTCAGATAAGATCCAGCTTATCAGGAAGAGGCTTGTTGCGGCACAGGATAGGCAAAAGAGTTATGCCGACAACAGGAGAGGATTTGGAGTTCGAGTTGGCGATCATGTCTTCTTGAAGATATCGCCTACTCGTGGTGTAGTCAGATTTGGCAAGCATAGCAAGCTAAGCCCTAGATTCATTGGCCCATATGAGATTCTCAGACGTTTGGGCAGCGTGGCATATGAGCTAGCATTACCCCCACTTTGGCTAGCATTCACCCTGTATTCCATATATCTATGCTCAGAAGTATGTCCGAGATCCGTCTCATGTGATTAGTCATGAGCCAGTGGAGATCCAGCCAGATCTTTCGTATGTCGAGCAACCAGTAGTCTTCTTGACCGGAAGGTTCAGCATCTCCGGAACAAGAGTATTGCATCGGTGAAAGTTCTCTGGCGGACTTCTCACGAGAGGAGGCTACTTGGGAGCTTGAGGATGCGATGAAGAAGAAGTATCCCCTTTATTTGAGTAGTGTCGTTCTAACTTCGAGGACGAAGTTTCTTTAAGGGGGAGAGGGTGTAAGGCCCTCGAATTTCCGTCGCATTATTTGTATTTGTATGTGTATATTTGTGCTTGTGTATGTATATACATATTTACGTACGTATTAATTAGTACAATTACGTGTGCATGTGTTTATACTAGATGTAAATAATGCTGTATTGAATAGTGATAGTATGGATACACTACCATATACATATTGCATGTATATATGCATGGCATGCATAGTTTTCTGCATGTTTTAGAGTTCTGGCCGAAGGCCAGATTGGCATCAACCCCTAGCCATTGAGGTGGTGTCAGCGTCCACCCATGGACGCCAACACTAATCCTGGCATCTAATGATGTGGACGCCTATTTCTCTGACCTACATGCGTTGCAGAGCCAGAAATTTCGTAAACAAGGAAGCTCACCCATTGGGGAGCTATCCCCAACGGCTCTGAGAGCCATCTTATCACCCTGTGAGTGGGAGAAGGTCTCTCCCATATACCAAACCCGAATATGCTCCCAACCCCTCTCTTCACCCTTTTGCAAGAAGGAACCGAGGAGAAAACCCTAGCTTCTGCTGTGAGAAAACCCCATCTTGCAGCCCAAAATCCGAACTTCTGAAGCTTGTCCGGCGTTCTACTGCAACTGGAGCTAGAGGGATCATCGAGGAAGGCCTCCCCGACATTTCCTTGCTGTGGAGATCATCCCGGAGCCGGAGGAAGGAGATCTTGGAGGACATTTCTGCACTTCTTGGGACTGCCCAAGGAGAGCTTCTCTGAGCATTTAGATCCATTGGAGCAATTTCCTAGAGGCAAGTGACCCTACCATAAGGTTCCCGTATGAGTCTAGGACAGTTTTAACATTTTTGTGTATTTTTCTTCGTGTCCTTGACCCCCACATTCACCCTATCTTGAGAGCTCGGGTCTGTGTTCTACACAGACCTGAATTAACGGCAAGGTCCCTGGACGCTGAGATCATGATTGGCGTCCATCGACTATGCCGCTGACATTGAATTAGCGGCCAGAGACCGCCGCCAAGTTCATCTGGATAGAACAGTAACGTTTTTGCCCTCCTATACGATTATTTTCGATGGGTTTTCTGTGATGAGGATATATGGTAACCCTATACACTATGTATACTGGTAAATGTGGTGTGTGGATGTGTTATGATGTGTGGTGGTGAAAGGTTAGATTATTTCCCCCATGAAATTTCAAGCATGATTTGTTGATGATTCTTGCCAATCCATGTTTTATGATTAGGACTAGTCTGAGTGCCCTAAGTTTTGTCATCATGAAGTTAGTGGATTAGTAATGTGTACTCAAATTTTGATAAATTGTCCATGCTTGCATAAATTGCTATTAATTTCGGTTCGGTAAATAAAAAGGCATGCGAAAGAATTGTTGTGATCGATCTATGGTTGTATGATTTAGGGTAATTCTGTATTTTCAGATCATGCATATAACAGTTAGTCTCTGTTCAAACAGTAAGTGGCAAAAATGCATGATGGTGTTAAACTCCATGTTAACTTAAATTGTGAATGGCATGCTAAATAAGTATTTGATTTTCTGTAAATTCTATTTAGCTCAGAAAAATCTGAAATTTGAATGTATGATCTTGACCCGAAAATAGCATGTGGTTAAATTTAGGTCATTTGGACCAGTGTATAAGGAGTTATGCACTTTTCCATGTGAAATGTAAAAATTTATGCATGTCATCGTAAAGTGATTAGATATCGTTTAAACCCAACCTGATTGGTGAATTTACTGTGTTAAACTCATGAAATCTGTAGTGTCATGTCAGGAAAATAGAGATATGCATGTGAGTGAGAAAGTGAATGGGGTGAAAAGTGATATGTGTAAAACCATGTGTAAATTGGTAAAATGTGTAAATGTGTACTGTGCCAATGTGACACTGCTTCCGTAGAGGGCAGTGGAACTGTATCAGGAAAAGTCCCCCCGAGAAAGTTCAATGGTAAGTGACCCTAAGGGCATTAGGGGAAATCCTGGAGGTGGACAAGTACCACTGGTTAGGGTGGAGACTTGTTCTCCCGGTCTGCGCAGTCCAAGAGTCGCCATTGTAATACCTAGATGGCGTCTATGTGTAAGTGATGTGTATATGTCCTTCTTTGTGGTTTGGACTATGTGTCACGGCACCTAAAATGTGAATGTGTAATGTGTAATGTGTATGTGTTCATGTGTTAATGTGTAAGTGAACAATGTGAAATGTGTATGTGCAAAGTGCAACCATGTGAATTGGAAACTTGTGTAAAGAAAAATGTGAAACTAAAATGTGAGAATATGACATTGAAATCCATGTGAGACAAATTTGAAACCATGTGAAATCAGTAATTTCATGTTGTTATCATCATGTTTATATGTGCAAAAATGTCTAGAATCCATGTTAGGGATAATTGATGAGCACGTGTACAAAATACATGATTGGTTGTTCACATGGTATGTTTAAAAACAACATTGTAGCTCTCATGTGTAGGTTTACAGCCATTAACCATGTGAAACCAGCAACTTAAAGCATGTGAAAATGTTTGTGTATGTGCTTAAGAACATGTAAAGTCCATGCTAGTTGTGTTTTCCCTTCATATATGCACAGTGTTCATGTTGGTAGCTCTCATGTCTTGGTTCTTTAAAGACAAAATTTCACGAGTAATTGAATAGAGAGCATGTGATAGGTAAGTTTATTCTTAGAAATCTGAAAGCATGATCCATGTATTAAATTGTAGAACCTTCATGATAGGTTGCAACTTTCAAATGACTAGCATGCCATATGTTGAAATTTGTGAATGTGCATGTAGAAACCGCCATGACTTATACGTGTATGTTATGAGTAGTGTTGCTTGCTGAGTCTTTAAGACTCACTCCTTGCTTCGGCGTACAGGTATAGACGGTGACGAGACTCTCGTGGAGGAGACGGTAGAGACGGACTCCGAGCGCGGAGTTTAGATTGTTGGAGCAGTGTACCCCTTTTGTGTTTTCATAGTATGTAAAAGTGACATTGTACTAGAAATCACGAGGAATTGTATAAGTGTGGACATTGTGTACTTAATTTTCAGCAATTTAAATTATGTGAACTTTTAGCTCTTAATGTTAATTGCAAATTTCATGTATGTTAAATGTGAATGATGATGAATGAAGACAGTTGTCTTTTACTTCCGCTACTCTATTCGTATATTCGCGTGTATCTCAGCTGTTTGTATCGTTTGGTAAATGTCCCATTGTGAGGACTCTCGCTATACCGACGTGGGTTGGTATAACCATACCGGTATAATGAGGGCCGTCACAAGAGTCCTTCCTGTTAGCTCATGGTGTTGTTTCGGTCGCTGGTGCACCTGTGTTGCACTTTGCTTAGTTTTGGTGCTTGTGGTAGCACCGTGTGCTCGTACACGAGTGTTTCAGTTTTGTGCCGTCTGGAGCCTTGGTGCATGTGTTGTACCTTAGGTGGCTCCTGGTGCTTGTGATAGGATCATGTGTTGTGCGTGTGCTTGTTCGTGAGATTTGTGTGTCGTTTCATGACTTCGTTTGGTGTTGGAGGCGTTGAGCTTTCTGCCTCTGTGACACATGTGCTAGCCTGAGTCTTGTGGTTGTACCGTTACCGCTGTGAGGTGACTGCTTTGCCTTGTCTAGATAGCCCTATCGGTGGTACGCCAGGCTTTGGTCGTAGCATGTGTCTGGATTTTCCCTCTCGCTTTGGGAGTGAGTGTGTTCGGTTGTGGTACCCTGCTTCGGTCTGGGTCCCTCTGAGGTCGATGTGTTGTCCTCGACCTCTGCGCTTGTTTTGGTTCCTGTGTGGTTGTGCGTCTTTTGGTGGTTGGCATGTTGGTACCCACGCTGGGCCTTGTGTGCGTGTGGCGAGTGTGCTGCCAACTCCTCGTTGGTGCTCCATTGTGTGTGGTGTTGGTGAGTCTGGAAGCCGATGGCAGAGTCTCCTGTCAGTTTGTTTGGTGACAGTGAGGTCTATTGGTTCGCTAGCACTCGACCATGTGGTTTGTCGACGTTGGGAGGTGCCCAGTTTTGGCTTAACCTCAGACGTCTTTCGTGCTTCCGTTGCGATGTGTTGCACTGTGGAGAGTGTGGTTTCCCAATTTTGTGGCTCCACGTGCGCTAGTTGTCCCTGTTGGACCGCGAGTAAGGTCTGGGTGAGACCTAGCGGTCGCGGTGGACGCTGTTTCATGCGCTGAGGATTCTCCACGAGCGTGTTCTCGCTCCGGTTCTTGTCTCTCGCGTGGTTCTCGGTTGGGTTGGTGACCGATGCTAGCTACTGCTAGTAGTGTGAGGCTATTCCCCTGAGTGTTGTGCTTGACTCTCAGGCGTTTTTCCTGGTTGTTATCAACAACTGTGTACTCTATCAAGTTTCACTGGTGATAGAGTTAGTTGATGACCGGCGATTCTCGTGTTGCTGTCGGCAACTGCGTCCTCTGTCGGGTTTTGCTGGCGATAGTGTGGGTTGCTGGTCGGTTGGTCCCAACAACGGGGTCTGTTGGTGGCTGCAGCTGTGCGATTTTCGCATGGCATTTTCTACTGTTCAGGTCGGTTTTGGCGTTGCTCGGCACCTATGGGGTTGCCGTTCCGTTTGGACGCCCCACGTGTGGCTGGAGTGAGCTGTTGGTTTCTCGGCTTGGCGCTCCACCCACGTTTGGAGCGTGTTGTGAGCCAACGTTTTCCGGCTTTGTGTGCTCTATGCGTGTTTGGTGGTGTGGTTGTTGCCACAAGGAGGTCGTGGTGAGACTTAGTGGCTTTTCGCACCCGAGCTTCGTGTGCTCCGCGCGTGTTTGGCTGTGCAATTGTTGCCACGAGGAAGTCGTGTGGAGACTTAGTGGCTTCTTCGCGCTGGTCTTATGTTTGCTCCCTGTGCTTCATTTCGTGCCTCAGGATCTTTTGGGCTTGCCCCAATTTCGAGGACAAAATTATTTTAAGGGGGGTAGAATGTAAGACCTGGCTTTTTGGCTTTCCATCCAGTGTCTTGGATGACTGCCCACTAACGCGTCTGGGTTGGGTGACGTGTTAGTGTTGCATCGTGGGTGTCTGACGCAATAGTCATCCTTGTCGCGACGAGCTTGTGCGTTGCATCCTTGTCGCGCCTTGCTTCTCCGTCGCGGCTTCGTGTCGCGCCCGGTCAATGGGTCGCGATAGTGCTCCGTGCCTTTTGTCATCTGGCAGCTGTCAGGGTGGCAGGCGTGTCAGTACGACCTGTCACATTGTCGCTGCGTCCCTAGGGGACGCATTCTTGTCGCGGTGCATTGACCCGTCGCGTTAAGGTCCTTAACGCGACGCGTCGCCCCGTCACGTCTTGGGTGCCGAAGGCTTAAGGCCTTGGTCGGCGACCCTTCTTCTCTTCTTCTTCCTCTTCCCTTTCCTCTCCTCCGGTGGTGCTCCACCTCCCACTCTTTCCTTTGTGTGTTTCAGGCGAGGAGGAGGGCCGTGCTCATGTCCCCGGCGTTGTGGAGCTTGCGTGGAGCGAGGAGGAGGTGGCAATCCGACGTAAAGGGCCCTTATGAGTTCGTTTCTTCGTTTAAGGTAGGGATTGCTTGTGCCATTCTCGATCCGGGTGGATTGGGAGCCCCTCGTGGTTTGTAGATAGCATTTATTACTTTTCCATGCTCCACTCCCCCATGTGGTATGTGTGTGGATCTACCTCTCTGCTGGTGTCGTGACCGCGGTGCATGTCGCGACACCAGAAGAGGCATCTATCTGGTCGGTCACGACCTTGTCGTGATGCGTTGCCCCATCACGATAAGGATTACTGTCGCGACGCGTTCTCCTGTCGCGACAGGGTTGCTGTCGCGACGCTCTGCCCCGTCGCAACAGGGTTGCTGTCGTGGTGCCCTTCCCCATCGCAATGGTATCGCGACGACCTAGGAGGTCGTGACAGTACCTGTGTTGCATAAGGTGTTTCTGTTGTTCCAGTTGGGGTGTCGGCGTGTTCCCCAGGGCTGGCTTGCCCTTAGGACCTTCATGTGGGGAACGCGGCAGGTTGCCTCGTTGCGTTCAGTTACTGAAGGTGACACCTTCGTGGCCGTGTCCTGGCAGCGGTGCCAGGAGGGTCGTGTCTGTCTAATAATCGATTGACTGGCAGTCCATTGATTATTAGCAGAGCGACGGGTTTTCCATGCTACTGGTGGTGTTCCGAGGTTCTGGCTTGTTTGTGTGTGCCTTGGTTGGCCGATGGCCCTCTTGAGGGTCCGTGCATGCCTCATGCTTGCTGGGCTTGTCGTGAGTTACAAGCCAACGGTTTGGCGTTGTGACGGAACGCCTCATCCAAGCCCGTTAAACCGGTAACGTACTTGATCCGAGTCCGTCTCCCGTGAACAGACCGAAGCCTCGCAAGGAATACCACACAACCAGTCCGTGAAAACACAAAGGAACACACCATTTCATATAAATATTCCACAAGTTTACATAGCCATATTTCCACAGAACTGAAAGAAAGTACAAGAGCCTGTGGCATACCCCGAGGTACAATTAGAAGAAGTAAACAACTAGCTACACTACACTGCTGGGGGTGCTGACCCTGCACTGCTACGGTGCGGCTCCGAACTGGAGACGGCCGAGAAACGTCCTCCTTGCTCTCACCTGTGGGAGTAGGGGTGAGCCTCGCTAGTCACTGGATCAGTAGGGAACTCCCCCAAAACCGAGCAAACCAAAAACACAGGTACAAAAGTAGTAAACAGTACCAACAATTTATAGAACAGCTAAGCAGGATATGAAAGCTGTAACAGTGCTCACCGTCTGCCGACTACGAAAAACAACTGTAATAATTAAACGGTAAACCAGTACAAGTGTACGAGCTAAAGTAGAGACCGCCACACATGAGCCACGTGAACTGGTTCGCGACAACAGAGACTGACTCGGACAAGCTAACACAGGTCTACCTCTCAGTCTCGCAGCCACGGACGAAAGGTCCAACTGCCACTCCACGTGAAAATGTCAAGCAACTGTGGAGACCAACTAAACACCACCACCTGCGGACCACACGGTCGCAGGCCCATGCCTGACACCTTTGGAGACCCTGGCCTGGGCCCTCTAGAGTGAGGCACTGGAAAAGGACTAGTCGGGGACCAGTGTCGACAACCGGTGTCCGTACCCCCAACTAAGAGCGCGCTACAAGTGACTAGAAACAAACACTAGAGTCACTGTCCCACTGTCGTCTTTCCCTCAGCCGGACGTACAACTCAAATACAGGAGTGAGGGTGTCCAGGTCAAACGACACAGACCTCGACGGTACAACACAAGTACCGGGATAAAGCCCCGAGCTAACGGCTTGGCTCACAGAGAACCTGGGGCACCCAACTGGAGAGGTAACCACGGTAGGCGTCGTACTACTTGCTACGTACACAAAACCACGTGCACGACACACAAACCACGTGAAGACTCACGTAAACCACGTGCACAAGTAGTCCACTACACGTGAACACCATGTAGACACATAAAGAACCAGCCAACTGCGTACCCAGTACGCTAGTCTCAGAAACCACGTGCGCTAGGTGTACCACAATTACCATTGCACCGCTCAATATCAACAAATATTCAATATAAAATTATTTAAATAAAACATGCTGGCGGCAACATCGACTGCCGTCGATGAGATATAAACGGCAAGGTTTCTGGACGTCAATTTCCCAGCTGAAGAACTGGCATCAATCAATATTGACGCCAATATCTTCGGCTATCAACTTCACAGAAACCCTGGGCTGATACCTCAGGTACTCCCAGCCCTAAAATCAATGGAAGAATACAAGGAAACACTTCCTCTAGCATGGATGAATACTAATTAACTCGAATCAACATGCTTCATTCATTAAATTGCTCAAACCACCCATTAACCCCACATGGTGTACCATTACCCAAAAAAATAATTAACATGCAGATTCATGCGTTCCAGATGCATTATCACGACCTAAAAGAACTAATGGGATCATTCCCTACCTCAAGACACACTTAAACCTCCTAAATTTCCCTGATTCACACCAACCCTCCGCGAGCTCCTACGGAGATTACACCTCGCTCCGGCATTTCCTTGTCCGATTCGTCACCGCCTCGCGTTCCACGATCCCCCAACTAGCCTTCTGCAACCATTGGAAGTAGTGGGGAAGCAAGGGGCGTGAAAATAGGGTGAGGGAGAGGGAGAATGGAGTGAGGAAACTGTCCTCGGGTAGACCTATATTCTGCAGGTCGCACAGGTTGGCGTCAACCCTAATGTCGTTTAGAGAACCGTCACAGTAAATGTCCAGAAAGCCTGCCGTTAAGTTCATAAAGTTAACATCACCTTTGATGGACGCCAAACTAGTCAACGACCACACCTGGCCGTCAACTCCTAATTAGCTACAACATGTCTTATCTTGTTTCAGGACCAAACCTGCTCCAAACCTGCGTGCACCACGCAACCAAACCACACTGGCCTCACAGTGGCCACCACAACCAATACACACATGATCCATAAGGATCTGAAAAGCACGGGACGTTACATTACTATCATCTAAAAAGAAAATTTCGACCTCGAAATTCATAGCACAACTCAAACATAAACAACTTAAACATGCACATTTTTACAAGTACTATCATCTAAAAAGAAATACAAAACCTTATTCAAACAGATAGGGATACCCTTTAGCCATTTCCTCGGCTAACTCCCAGGTATCCTCACCACCCAACCTATTTTCCCATCGCACTTTAACTAGCTCGATTTCTTTATTTCTCAGCTTCTTTATTTTTCGATCAGTGATCTGCACCGGATACTCTGGCATGGTCATATCCGGCCTCAGGTCACCACCTTGATAACTGATTATTTGAGCTGGATCTTCAATACATTTTCTTACATAAAAACATGAAATATATCATGAACATCTGTAAAATCTATTGGCAAATCAAGTCTATAAGCCGTTTCCCCATTCTTTCTAATACCTGGAAAGCTCCCACATATCTCAGACTTAACTTTCCAGTCTTGCCAAATCTCATAATACCTTTACTAGGGAAACTCTCAAGAAAACAAAATCTCCCACTTCAAACTGAATGGCCTCCTCCGGTTATCTGCATAACTCTTTTGCCTGCTTTGAGCTGCCTGTAATTTTTTCTTAATAAGCTTTACTACATCTATGGTTTGCTGAATCAATTTAGGACCCACTAACTGCCTTTCTCCCACTTCATGCCAGTTCAATGGGGTTCTACATGGCCTTCCATATAAAGCTTCATACGGTGCCATCCCAAGACTGGTATGATAACTATTATTATAGGCAAACTCAACCATTCCCAAATGATGCTCCCAGTTACCTCCCCACACTAAACAACAAGCCCGCAACATATATTCAATTGTCTGAATAGTCCTCTCTGTCTGACCATCCCTCTGGGGATGATAAGCAGAGCTATATCTCATTCAGTACCAATTACCTTTTGCAAACTTCTCCAAAAACCAGAAGTAAATCTTGGATCTCTGTCAGACACGATAGTCTTTGGAATACCATACAGTGGAACAATTCTTTCAACATAAACTTTTGCTAATCTATCCACTGTCCATGACATACTTACTGCCACTAATCTGCACACCTTGGTCAATCTGTCAACAAACACCCAAATTCCATTATGCCCGGAACCCGATCTTGGTAAACCTGCCACAAAGTCCATGGCAATATCATCCCATTTTCCACTGTGGAATGGTAGTGGTTGCAATAGAACTCCAGGCTTCTGATGTTCTGCTTTAATCTGTTGACAGATAGCACATCTTGCAACAAATTCCGCTATTTCCTTTTTCATATGAGGCCACCAGAAATGTTTCCTCAAATCATGGTACATTTTAGTACTACCCGGATGGATAGTGTACCTGGATTTATGGGCCTCCTCCAACACTCGCTGCTTTACCTCTCTTTCAGCTGGTACAAATAACCTGCCTCTAAGCTTAATCACACAATTATCATCAATGGTAACTCCTTCCATTTTTACAATCTCAGTTAAACTTACATCTGCTTTCTGAGCTTCAAAAATCTGTCAATACAAGACGGCTCTACAGTACTACTGGCTAGTACTGCCCGTCGCTGACTGTTGGGCACATACAAGGAGTTCTCCACTATCTCTTCATACATCTTCCACTCTTTGATCATCATCAGACTTACATATGCTTTTCTGCTCAAAGCATCAGCCACAACATTGGCCTTACCCGGATGGTAAGCCAAACTGAAATCATAATCTTTTAAATATTCCATCCATCTACGTTGACGGAGATTTAAATCTTTCTGCGATACTTCAAGCTTTTATGATCTGTAAAGATCTCAAATCTCTCGCCATACAGATAATGCCTCCACATTTTTAAGGTAAACACAACTGATGCCAATTCCAAATCATGAGTGGGGTAATTCTCCTCTACCAGCTTCAATTGCCTGGACGCATAAGCTATCACTTTACCATGCTGCATAAGTACTGCGTCAAGTTCTCTCCTTGAAGCATCTGTATATACCACAAAACCACCACTTCCTGCTGGTAATACCAATATGGGTGTTGTCGTAAGCCTTTTCTTCAATTCTATAAAACTTTTCTGACATTCACCGGACCACACAAATGGCACACCTTTTCTGGTCAACTTGGTCATGGGTGCCGCAATCTTGGAAAAATCTTGTATGAAGCACCTATAATATCCTGCCAATCCCATAAAACTTCTAATCTCAGTGATTGTCTTAGGCACTTCCCATTTCATTAATGCTTCCACTTTACTCGGGTCCACTGCCACTCCTTTAGCTGAGATGACATGACCCAAAAATTGAATCTCTTTCAACCAAAATTCACACTTACTGAATTTGGCAAACAACTGATTATCCCTTAACAACTGCAGGGTAAACCTCAAATGAGATGCATGCTCCTCTTCGGATGCTGAATAAATCAGAATATCATCTATAAAGACCACAATGAATTGGTCCAAATACGGATGAAAAATTCTATTCATCAGATCCATAAAACCTGCAGGAGCATTGGTCAGCCCAAATGGCATAACCACAAATTCATAGTGACCATATCTGGTTCGGAATGCTGTTTTATCTATATCCCCCTCCTTAATCCTCAACTGATGATACCCATACCTCAAATCAATTTTAGAAAATACTTTTGCCGATTGCAACTGATCAAACAGATCATATATCCTCGGCAATGGGTATTATTATTAATGGTCACATCATTCAACTTCCTATAATAAATACACATACGAAAACTTCCATCTTTTTTTTACAAACAACACCGGTGCTCCCCACGGGGAATGACTCGGTCTAATAAACCTTTTCTGCAACAGCTCTTCTAATTGCCTTTTCAATTCTTTAAGTTCTGCTGGTGCCATCCGATATGGAGCTTTAGAAATCGGCATGGTACCTGGCAGCAACTCAATGGTAAAGTCCACCTCTCTATGTGGAGCTAAACCAGACAAATCTTCAGGAAAAACATCAGTAAATTCCCTAACCACGGGAACTGCTTCAACTGACTGACTAGCTTCTACCAGACTCACCGAGGCTAAATAAGCGCACATCCTGCATTTATCAACTTTCTAGCTCTAATTGCAGAAATTAGAAACTTAGAGGTATAAAAAGGCATACCTTGATATTCAAATACTGCACCATTAGGATGACAAAACCTGATCCTCTTCTTTCTGCAATCTAATAGTGCTCCATAGGTCTCAAGCCAATCCATACCCAAAATAATATCATAATCTGTCAACTGTAGGGCATACAACCGACCCGGCATCCGTTCCCTTCAATCATAACAGGAGCTTCATCTATATAGCTCGAAGTGAGCATAAATTCACCCGAGGGAACTTCCACTACCAACTCACAGGATTCCTCTTCAAAGGATGAACCATACAATCCAGGAATTCTTCGGAAATAAAAGAATGAGAGGCACCTGAATTAAATAAGACTCTTGCTGAATAATCATAAAGAGGAATAGTACCTTCTATCATATTTGATGCCTCCGCCTGGGCTCGGGTGATAGCCATAACCCGGCCCCTTCCCCGCTGCTGCGGTGCTCCTCTGCCACGACCTGCCTATGGCTGCTGAAACTGCTACGGCTGCTACTGTTGCTGCCCACCTCTTCCATATCCATATTCTCTCGGATAGGGGCAATTGCAATCAAATGCCCCGGCTGATTGCAGTTGTAACATCTATACCCTGGTGGAATAATGGGCTGTCTGCAGTACTCTGTTGCGACTCTTCCACCTCTGGCCTACCACGACCTTGCTGAAATTGCTGTCGACCTCCCCATCCTCTTCCTTTACCTTTAAATGCTTGCTTCAATTTCTGACCCCATTTACCAAAACTTGATGAAGAAGGTCCTGCTGGTGCTTTACCCTTACTCGCACCCACTGACTGCTGCGGTAGCCGAAAACTACCTGAATCTGACTCGCCTATCTGTCGAGTTCTAATAGACCTTTCCAACGTATCTGCCCTCTGAGCTACTTCTTCCACTGTTTTACACATGAGAGGTACTATTGCATTCTGCAATTCTACTCTTAAACCCCGAATAAAATATTCAACCATCATATTATTATCTGATACTACATAAGGCGCATATCGGCTGAGTGCCATAAATCGCATCTGGTACTCTAAAACTGAAGAGTTACCTTGCTGGAGTGTCCAAAACTGCTCTTTCTTCACTTGCTGCACTTGAATCGGAAAGAATGTATCGTTAATACATCAAGAAACTCCGGCCAGGTGATAGTCTCTTCTGTCCTGCCTGCGAAGGTGGTCTGCATCTTCAATCGCCACCATTCCAGTGCAAAACCTCGCAACTGATAGGCAGCTAGCACGACTCTATCTGCTTCCGGACATCTCATGGTCGCAAAGACCCTCTCAATCTCATGGACCCAGTGTTCCGCTGTATCTGGATTCGGCCCTCCTGAGTAAGTAGGCGGCTGCAATCTCAGAAACTTCTCAACTTGCATCACTGGTTCCTCTGCTAATAACACTGGTGGTGGTGGTGGCAAGGGTGCTACAAAAGGCACCTCCACTCCTGGCGGTGGCGGAACTGAAACTATAGGTACAGTCTCTCCATCCCCAGGTGGCACGGCAACCGGTGGTACCGGTGCTTGCTGATCCATCCTTCTCTGGATATCAGTGAGGCTCTCCCAGATCCTCTCTATCATACGCTAAGTGCTCTCCTCTGGATCATCTCCTCCACCACCCAAATCTCTTCTATCTGCCATTTCAAACTTCTACATAAACAAAACACCAAACAAAAATAAAACAACAAATTATTAGAAACCAGGGCCCCTACCAGCAGTGTACAATGACCGAAATAATGCTATGTATGTTTCTAGTTCCCTTATATTAACACGGACCTTGCTCTGATACCAACTATGATGGAACGCCTCGTCCAAGCTTGTTAAACTGATAACGTACTTGGTCTGAGTCTGTCTCCCGCGAACGGACCGAAGCCTCGCAAGGGATACCACACAACCAGTCCGTAAAAACACAAAGGAACACACCATTTCATATAAATATTCCACAAGTTTACATAGCCATATTTCCACAAAACTGAAAGAAAGTACAAGAGCCTGGGGCATACCCTGAGGTACAACTAGAAGAAGTAAACAACTAGCTACACTACACTGCTGGGGGTGCTGACCCTGCACCGTTACGGCGCGGCTCTGAACTGGACGACGGCCGAGAAACGTCCTCCTCGCTCTCACCTGTGGGAGTAGGGGTGAGCCTCGCTAGTCACTGTTCAGTAGGGAACTCCCCCAAAACCGAGCAAACCAAAAACACAGGTACAAAAGCAGTAAACAGTACCACAATTTATAGAACAACTAAGCTCCTATGAAAGATGTAACAGTACTCACCATCTGCCGACTACGAAAAATAACTGTAATAATTAAACGGTAAACCAGTACAAGTGTACGAGCTAAAGTAGAGACCGCCACACACGAGCCACGTGAACTGGTTCACGACAACAGAGACTGACTCGGACAAGCTAACACAGGTCTACCTCTCAGTCTCGCAGCCACAGACGAAAGGTCCAACTGCCGCTCCACGTGAAAAGGTCAAGCAATTGTGGAGACCAACTAAACACCACCACCTGCAGACCACACGGTCGTAGGCCCATGCCTGACACCTCTGGAGACCCTGGCCTGGCCCTCTAGAGTGAGGCACTGGAAAAGGACTAGTTGGGGACCAGTGTCGACAATCGTGTCCGTACCCCCAACTAAGAGCGCGCTACAAGTGACTAGAAACAAACACTAGAGTCATTGTCCCACTGTTGTCTTTCCCTCAGCCGGACGTACGACTCAAACACATGAGTGAGGGTGTCCAGGTCAGACGACACAGACCTCGACGGTACAACACAAGTACCGGGATAAAGCCCCAACTAACAGCCTGGCTCACAGAGAACCTGGGGCACCCAACTGGAGAGGTAACCACGGTATGTGTCGTACTACTTGCTACGTACACAAAACCACGTGCACGACACACAAACCACGTGAAGACTCACGTAAACCGCGTGCACTAGTAGTCCACTACATGTGAACACCATGTAGACACGTAAAGAACCAGCCAACTACGTACCTAGTACGCTAGTCTCAGAAACCACGTGCGCTAGGTGCACCACAATTACCATTGCATCGCTCGATATCGACAAATATTCAATATAACATTATTTAAATAAAACATGTTGGCGGCAACATCGACTGCCGTCGATGAGATATAAACGGCAAGGTTTCTGGCCGTCAATCTCCCAGCTAAAGAACCTGGCGTCAATCGATATTGACGCCAATATCTTCGGCTATCAACTTCACAGAAACCCTGGGCTGATACCTCAGGTATTCCCAGCCCTAAAATCAATGGAAAAATACAAGGAAACACTTCCTCTAGCATGGATGAATCCTAATTAACTCGAATCAACATGCTTCATTCATTAAATTGCTCAAACCACCCATTAACCCCACATGGTGTACCATTACCCAAAAACATAATTAACATGCAGATTCATGCATTCCAGATGCATTATCACGACCTAAAAGAACTAATGGGATCATTCCCTACCTCAAGACGCACTTAAACCTCCTAAATTTCCCTGATTCACACCAAACCCTCCGCGAGCTCCTATGGAGATTACACCTCGCTCCGGCGTTTCCTTGTCCGATTCGTCACCGCCTCGCGTTCCACGATCCCCCAACTAGCCTTCTGCAACCATTGGAAGTAGTGGGGAAGCAAGGGGCGTGAAAATAGGGTGAGGGAGAGGGAGAATGGAGTGAGGAAACTGTCCTCGGGTAGACCTATATTCTGCAGGTCGCACAGGTTGGCGTCAACCCTAATGTCGTTTAGAGAACCGTCACAGTAAACGTCCAGAAAGCCTGCCGTTAAGTTCATAAAGTTGACGTCACCTTTGATGGACGCCAAACTAGTCAACGACCACACCTGGCCGTCAACTCCTAATCAGCTACAGCATGTCTTATCTTGTTTCAGGACCAAACCTACTCCAAACCTGCACGCACCATGCAACCAAACCACACTGGCCTCACAGTGGCCACCACAACCAATACACACATGATCCATAAGGATCTGAAAAGCACGGGACATTACAGGCGTGGTTCTTGTTGTGCCGCCTATTCGTCGGTGCTTGGCACTTGAGGGATTGTCCCGTTCAGAGCTTGTCTCCTTTGCCTGGACCCCCATCCTCGGAAGCCTGTTGAGGGAGTGCTTTGGGCAACGAGTGTGCTCGAGTTGGCAGCCGAGTTGGCGGACTCTAGAGTGGAGGGGAAAACGAGGTTTGGACAGTGGTGCCCAGTCGTTTGTAAATCTCTCTTGTCTGGGGCGGGACGTCGAGGTCGTTGAGGTGTTTTCTTCCCGGTGGGGCCTAGACAGTCCTTTGTCTCACTGCCTCTCTCTACGTTGGTTTTGAAGCCACATAGTGGTGCTAGGCGTGGGGCCGCAGCTTGGCCAGGCTGCGGTGGTGCGTGCGTTCTTGTGGTGTTTTATGGCGGCTTTGTCTCACTCTTCTAGGGAGGTTATAGGTAGGAGCCAGGCTGGCAAGCAAAGGGCATGGATGGCATGTCCCCCTCTTGGCTGCTAGCGGCGGTGGCTTGGTTGCTGTTGTTGTGATGGCATTTCCTCATGACATTTCCAAGTGTTATCCGTTGCCCTAGCTTGCACGGCGGTTATAGCTTGGCCGTGCCTAGTTTCTGTAGGCATCATTGGTTTGGCCTTGTTGGCCCGTGCTTCTGGTGGTTTCCGCTTCGGTGTCCTTTCGATTCCGTAGTCTCGTTCTTGGGTGCCAGTCTGTGGTGGCACCGGCGTGTATGGCTTCCCGACCTCGCGGTGTGTCCGGGGTCCACGGTGGTTCTGCTTGTGGGCCCTCGACCTTGTGGAGGTCTGAGGTGGCCGTGCTTGTGGTGAGACGTTGTTCTCACTTGGTTGTTGCGTGGTGTCGGAGGGTGTGCTGAGGGTGCTTCCGCTTGGTGCCCAACTCCATTGGTTTCTGGGGGAGTCATGTGTGTGTCACGACCTTGGTTGGTGGTCGTGGTGTTGCATTGTTCTGTTCCACTGCTTTGTAGTACCTTGCTGTAGGTGTTCGTCACTTTATAGCTTTCTAGTGTAGTTTCCTATTTTTGGAGTTCATGTTGCTCTGGCCGGTGAGGGACTGGTAATCCTTACTGGGCCTTGTTCGTGAGGCTCACCCCCCTACTTCCTTCAGCTAGGGGCTCGTCGTCGCGGGAGCTCGGTGTCAAACAGGTTGCCGAGGCGGCTGTGGCGCCGTGTGTTGTCAGCAGTAGTGAGAGCGAGTGTTGTGAGCTCTTGTACCTGAGTGAGTTGAGAGTTGTGCTTTGCAAGTTCTCGGGGTATGCCCCTTAAGGACTACGCTTTTCTTTTTGTACCTGTGCTTTTACTTGGGACACGTTGTACAATTGTTATATTGTTATAGTTATTTAAATTCAGTACATATCTCACTAGACTATTTCTTTTTACCCTTCTGGGTCTTTGGATCCGTGGGTGGCGATGCGAACTTCGGGGTCTCTGGCGGGGGTCCGGGAGGTCGGATCGTTACAGCGAAAGTCTAACAGGACTTGTAGCGGATTAAATTACAACAGGAAGTCCCAACAGTAGTACAAGTACACTGCTAGCCACCTGAGTTAGTGTCGTTAACCTTGTTGGATGTGTGCCGTGTAGGATATGGCTCTGCGCAGGCGTAGGCAGACCAGAGCTGATGGAGTAGCAGGTGAGTCAGATATGCTAGCGCCAGGTCAGGTTCAGGAGGATGAGTCAGCAGAGGAGTCTGCGGCACACCCTCAGGGGGCAGTAGCAGCAGTAGCGGGTGAGCAGCAGCAGTAGTGGTACCAGTCCCCACCCCAGTAGTATGCATCTAACACGATCCTCAGATGCACCTCGTGCTCCTCCTCAGAAGCCGAGTAAACCAAAATGTCATCTACAAAGATGACTACAAACCTGTCTAGGTACTCACTAAACACCCTGTGCATCAAATCCATAAAAGCTATTGGTGCTTTCGTGAGCCCAAACGGCATCACGACAAACTCGAAGTGACCGTACCTCGAACGGAAAGCTGTTAGACCAATATCTGACTCTCTGATCCTTAGCTGGTAGTAACCCGATCTCAAGTTAATCTTCGAAAACACTCTGGCTGACTGCAACTGATCAAACAAATCATCGATCCTGGGCAACAGATACTTGTTCTTCACTGTTACCTAGTTCAACTGCTTGTAATCGATGCATAACCTCAAACTGCCATCCTTCTTCCTTACAACAATACTGGCGCACCCCACAGCGAACGACTCGGACGGATGAAACCCAACTCAAGCAACTCTTGCAGCTGGCGCTTCAACTCGCACAACTCAGTCGGAGCCATCCAGTATGGTGCCTTAGACAAAGGCATCGTACCAGGCAAAAACTCAATGGAGAACTCTACCTCTCGCTCATGCGGTAACCCAGGTAGATCTTCCGGAAAAACATCAGAAAACTCACAAACAACAGGTACGTCAAAAACCGACGACCCGCTAGGCTCCAAAGAACAAACGGAAGCAAGATATGCCACACAACCATCGTAGATCAAACGACGAGCTCTACATAAAGAAATAAAAGGTTGACGAGTAGACCGGATACCTCAGAAGCTAAGAATAGGCGCTCCAGGTATCTCAAACCGCACGGTCTTCTGTTGACGATCACATTCCCTATATCATGCTATGACTTTCATGTTGTGTGTTTCGAGGGGCGTGCAACCCCATGATTACAATAGGATCAGTCGACCAATATCGGGTTTCGGTCGACCGATTACAAAAAAACCCAAAATTACACAGGTCAAAATCGCACCACTTTTTCTGGCTTGGGAATGGAAATAAACAATCATGAATAGAAGAGCAAGGACTGTTATATAATTGTAGATAATTTTCAAGGAAAATGGGATATTTTAAGCTCCCATGTCTCTTCTTTTCCTCTCTCGATAGGCAAGATGGAGGGGATCGATCGACCAAAATGATTGGTCAGTTAACCAATTCTAGCTATGTTACAAATGGGAGCTTAATCAGGCCGTCTCATCCCCTGCAAGCTAATCAGGCCACATGGTTGGGCCTTTGATGGGCCACCCAGGTTTTCCTCTCCACACAAACAATCTAGCTATAATACGATAATCAAACATTTGACACATGATATTTGGATAATAGAAATCGTAGTATTATCTATCAATCATTCAAAGTATTCGAATAATTGCATCGTGATAATGTATTTGGATAATCAAGAAAAGTGATTGAATAACTATGAACAATGCAGGCATTCACCAAGTATTCAAGTAATATTTTGCACCTATATGAATAATTAGTTATCCATGGTACAATATTCGGCATGATATTTGGATAACTAAAACATAATGTTCAAATATCTATTAGACATTCAAAGTATTCAAATAATCGAGTAATTTATGTACAAATAATTTATAAGAACTGAAATAATCAAGTATTTAGACAAATATGAAACTATAATGAACATTTTATTAATCACTAAAAATCTTAGGAGGGCATCAACTTATTTTCAGAGAGAGTTTTACAACACTAGTATGGCCTCAACTTATTTTCCAAAGTACTGTGGCGTTGGCCAATCATTTTTATCAAGAATTAAAAGAAAAACCACTCCGGCTGTTCATTCACGGACCGAACGACTCAGTATGGGCGTGTGGGCCGGCTGGGTCCAAGTCCGCCTGCCAGCCAACCCGTAGCATGCATGCTTTAGTTGGGTTTTTTTTTTTTTTAATAAAGAAAACATGGTGAGAGAAGCTAAAACTTGTTTAAGTCTTTTAGGACTTCATTTTTATAAGACTCTCTGACCCTAAAATTCTAATCACAAAGAATAAGAATTCCAACTTATTGAACACCCTATAGAACTCTTTTCAATGTAAATATATACAATTTAGGAGCATCAACTTCTAGAAGAGGAACATGTACAGGTGTATCCAGTACTGTGCTTGTGGTGCATGCGATTCACAATTGAGAGTTATCTTTTACCCGCCTTGTAAAAAAGTACTGCACCAATGGGGATACGCCGGAGCACTTCAGCTCAAGTTTATATTTGATCGGTCGGGTATTAAATATTTTCTTTTACAATTAATTATTTTTTATGCTAGCAATAAGAGGTTTATTTTAATTTTTTTTAAGCTTGTGATTGGTGCATTAAGGAAACATGCTGTCTCCTTAATTGAGCACCCCATTATCTATGGAAGACCTGATAATTGAGTTATATTAGTTTTTAGTCTCTTTAATGTTTACGATTGACCTTTAACTAGTCTTTGTTATTTAACTGTACAGTTTTAAACAAAAAGATTAACTTTGAAAAGATTTTTCTCAATCTTATTAACAACAGAAAGACATGTTTCTAAGAAAAGTTCAACTTTCGGGTATTCAAGACTACAATGGGGGTGCAAAATTAATTGTAAAAAATTCAGAAGGACTATAAAAACTAAAAGACATTCGATAGTTTGTCTGATTTGTAGCACGGATGGAACTGAGATCCAAGTATAGTACTGTCAGATGATTAGAACCGAAGGATGATGCCCTATATATAATACCCATGCATTGCAAGGTGAGATTTAGCTGATTTTTGGGTCAATTGACCTGTATACACCAAGATAATTATCCATCAGATTTATAGTTAACTAGATATCGTGAAATAGCACAATATAAAATGAGAAAAATTTATTGTACTTGCACATTGCACTTAAAGTGTAATGTGACTAGGTAAAAATTCATGTGGCACTCCACATATGAGGAGTGATAAAGTGACAATCTAATTATTAGATATCACATGAATTTATTACTTAGTCACATTATATTTTAAATGTGAAAGTACAATAAATTTTTCTCATATAAAATATTTCTTTCTTTTGACTTACCAATAGTTATAACGGGCACAATCATACAAAGTAAAATATATATATGAGACAGCAGCTGGACCAGACGAATGACCCATAGCCGCCGTTCTCTACTCTCTATCATGATTCATGACTTGACATCGTGGAATAAATTTTGGCCACGTTCCATAGTTTACTATTATCTCCTTTGACTTTCTAATTAGGTGTTTTATATTAGAGAAGAAATATTTTTTTTTGTAAAGTTAATTTTATATAATAATAAAAATAAATTAATTAAAAATCTCAGTAAAATATTTGATTTATTTTTAATTTCTAATAAAATTATAATTTATTATAATAAATGTCATCTCTTATTCTAATATATGTTAAATTTTATTATAAGAAAATTTTTTATTAGAATAAAAAATTTCTAATAATTTATCTTAATAAATTATAAAAATATAGTACTTCTTACATGTGCCTCTCCGTCCCGTCAATCCACGTGATCAATACCCATGTAATCGATGGGAGTAAACTACATCTCAAATGTGCGGTCGAGTGTTACATGCACTGTTACTCTTAAAAGTAAGTTAAAAGATTGATGGGAAGTCGAGAGACAAGAAACTTATGCATCTTAAAATGTGCAACAAATATTACTTTTAATAATATATATTTTCATAAGAAAAATTATTATAAAAATAACTCCCTTACATATATAATTATATAATGCCACTTTTAAGCATATCATGCGTAAAGATAGCGGAATCGATTTCTTCATGCAAAAATATCCATGTTCTATGGCATAGAAACAAAAATTACCTTATTACACAAATATAAGTTTAAAAATACCCTTTGTTGATGCACGTAATCCTATGTTTTCTTTTTCTAGTTAGCTGCTAAGCTATTGCTACACTTATATTTGTTGATGGGTTTTTTCATAAGTATGTATATATATATGGGTTATGTCAAATACATATTTTATTTGAGTATATTATCAAAAATATTCTCTAAATATATTTATAAGCGACTGTTATACTTTTGAGATTCTCTACTGTCAAAGAGAAATGAATAATAAAAAATATATGTGATGAAAATTGGTAAATAATTTAAAATACCTTAAAAAAATCAAAGATGCTCCTCACTTGGCTAATCCTGGTCGGCCGTTGCTGCTCCCGCCGCCATAGTGTTGTCCTTTGTGTTGTCGTCCTCTGTTGGGGGCCGCAGCTGGGCATCATTGACGGTGCTGTTGTCCGGGGCCTGCCGCTGTTGTGGCGGCTGGGAGCCCTCAGAGGTGATGGAGGATGACCACGAGGAGGCGGCGGAGGCAAGGCTCTTGTTGTCGACGAAGAGGTTGTTGGGGAAGTTGAGGCAGGTGTTCTCGTCGGGGAGCTATGAAGGTCTCATGGTCGTAGGCGGAGGAAGGCATCTTCGGCAATATCAAAGGTGCCGAGCCAAAGGCGGGTGCAGTTGCAGGGGAGGCGAATGTCCGCCACCCACATCCCCCCAGTGCCACTGCCGGACGCCCCTGTAGAGCTTGGTGGGGGCGGCGGCGGGTGGTGGCCTGAAGAGGCAGGGTAGCAGGACCGCTCTCCTCCCGCCATCCCACCCGGCCAGGCGGCTCATCATCATCATTTGTCAGCGAGTAGGATTGTCAATGGGCTAGGCTTAGACTGGCCCAGCCCAAGCTCATCCTGTTCCGTGATTAGGGTATCAAAAATCGTCTAGTTCGGGATCGGATCGGCCAATTCAATCGGTTTTGAGCCGATCGATTCGACCCGGGATAATTTTGTCAGGGGCTGAGTCCAGGCCGATTCTAGGTTGAGTCCACTATGAATTCAGACCTTATTTACTTGAACATCATTTAAGTAAATGTTATTATTTATAGTTTTATTTACTTAAGATATTACATGTAAATAAGTAAGTACCCCAATTTGAATCCATATAAATATCAAAAAATCATATCTCTTATCAATAAAAAGTCAACTCTTCCATCTAAGAAGAGATTCGTGATTTTGGTGATTTTATCAAAATAACATCTTTCTAATTCCTCATAATTTAGTCTATCTAAAAATTCATAATTTAAATAAACCCAATAAAACACTAAAAATTCAAAGGCTGGTGAAAAAAATCAAATGTGCATGTGACTTCTCCAAGGGAGTCACTCTCCTACTTACAGCAACTAAGTCATACAAAGAACTCTTTGTTGCAAACTTATACACCAACATCTGATTTTCATCCCTCAAACAGTAGCCAAGCAACTCAAAAATCATGGATAACAATATCAACAAATGATAGTGTCAATACATCGCATGTGAGTGTCCCGCATAAACCATCCATGAGCAACCTACCTCAGGCATTCGGTCGAACATCATAATCGCGTCACTTATGTAGCCCACTGCACAGAGACCCTTGATCAAATTGGTGAATAATCCCATGTATGAGGCAACATCTAATTTCAGCGCCCACCAAGTACCCCCAAATCAACGTCCACCCTACCCAACTTGGAGCAATAGTTGGCCACGATAGTGAGGATTTTAGGAATGGGGGAGGCGCAACCTACGCCCTCTCGGACCATCCTATTGTAAAGGGAGACCATGATGGCATGCTGTTGCATCCTCGCCAAAGCGCAAAAGAGGATACCAAACGTGCGCATAGACGGTCGCGACGTGTTCGCCAGGCGTCGATCATGATGTTGAATAATCTTAGTGATTCCTTGAGCTAGAGAGATCCCAACTAGGACCGCTCCCTCACCAAGTTCTCAGCCTCGGAGTAGCGACGATGGCTTCTCGGGCACAAGTGGTGGCAGAAGATGCTATAGAAGCGGCGACAACGTCTAACACCATCTGCACCCTCCACCCCCCCTACTCGCCGCATCCATTCATAGGCACCTCACTTATAATGCTATGCATTCAGGTGAGGAGTATGAGGAAGAGGCTGTGACGGTTTGTGGAGGAATCGAGGTAGTCAAGCTATGTTCAGGAAACCTCACAGACTCGCCTGACATGCCAACCTGTCCAAACCCGGTTAGAAATGAACTTAATTTCTGGGCCATTTCATGGGCTCGGGCTGAATAATCGAGCTTCAGACGGGTCTTTTGACTAGTCAACTTGATAGGCTTTCGAGCTGGCCCGACCCGTTGACAACCTACCCGCAAGGGGAAGAAGGGCACAACAAAGGCCCCTAGCTAGCGAAGGGAAAAGAGATGACGTGACGTAGGCAAGGTGGTGGGGCACAAAGACGGCGATGGCTGGGAGCTAGAGTTGGGGAGGTGTGGGCGATCAGGGGCTCCTTATCTTGTTCAGGTGCTTGGGGGACACTTGTTGCAGAAGAAAAATTTATTGCATTTGAGATTTACTCTTTTACTTGCGCTTTTTACTTTTCTATTAGCCAATGCACTAAGGGCATAATGTACTCATCTAATGAGAATTAAGAAATACAAGTGCAAGTGCAAATCTCAAGTGCACTAAACTTTTCTCCTGTTGTAGGGCTATTGGGGGTAGATTAGTAGTTATCCATCTAATTCGAACTTAATTTAACTTAATGTACAAAAATCAAAATAGGGGTATAATCACAACCAATAAAGATAGTTAGAAGATATTTTTGATAATATATTCAAATAAAAAATTAACATTACTCATATTTATCAGGGTTGGTCGTATCAACGTACGCACCAACTTGGATTTCTCTTGGGTCGGTAGGGTTCGTCCCATGCCGCCGCAATCCAGACCCCATCCTCCCACCCCCTGACTCCCCACCCCCTCCCCACCCCGCCCTTGGCCCCCTCCGGCCTCCCCCACCACTTGCAGCCCCCTCCCCGTTGCAACTATGTTGTCCACCCCCTCCCCACTGGCCATTGCACACTCCTCGGCTCCCCTTCCCCCTTCGGCGGTCCCCACGCCCCCGTCTCCGCTGCAACCTACCCCCCCTCCACCTTCGATGCTCCCCACCTCCACCCCCGACCTTCCTCTCTTCGCTACTATGCTCTACCCCGCCACCCTCCTCCCCCTCGATGCGCTTCCCCTCTTCGGACTCTCTCCACCATCACCCCACACATTGCACCCCACCCACCTTTTTTTATAGTCCTCCCCCTTGTAGGGCTGCCCCAAGGCTGTCGGATGCGATGGGGGGGGGTGGGGGTATTGTTGGGGTGTGCAGTGGGGAAGAAGAGGAGGAGGAGGAGGGGAGGAGGGCTATTAGGGAGGGGTGCTCCGACCGTGTCAGGGACAACTTTTCTTTGGCTACACTCGTGCCATCGCAATTTGTAGCGGCACGACGAACCCTGCTATTTATAAGAATATTTATGTAAAAAAACCTTTATTGATATACATATGTTTGTACATTTATGCAATTATTTATGTAAAGAGGGCATTTTTCTATTGTTCTTTATGTTATATATACCTTGTAAAATAACATAATTTAGTCTATCTAAAAATTCATAATTTAAATAAACCCAATAAAACACTAAAAATTCAAAGGCTGGTGAAAAAAATCAAATGTGCATGTGACTTCTCCAAGGGAGTCACTCTCCTACTTACAGCAACTAAGTCATACAAAGAACTCTTTGTTGCAAACTTATACACCAACATCTGATTTTCATCCCCCAAACAGTAGCCAAGCAACTCAAAAATCATGGATAACAATATCAACAAATGATAGTGTCAATACATCGCATGTGAGTGTCCCGCATAAACCATCCCATGAGCAACCTACCTCAGGCATTCGGTCGAACATCATAATCGCGTCACTTATGTAGCCCACTGCACAGAGACCCTTGATCAAATTGGTGAATAATCCCATGTATGAGGCAACATCTGATTTCAGCGCCCACCCAAGTACCCCAAATCAACGTCCACCCTACCCAACTTGGAGCAATAGTTGGCCACGATAGTGAGGATTTTAGGATGGGGGAGGCGCAACCTACGCCCTCTCGGACCATCCTATTGTAAAGGGAGACCATGATGGCATGCTTTGCATCCTCGCCAAAGCGCAAAAGAGGATACCAAACGTGCGCATAGACGGTCGCGACGTGTTCGCCAGGCGTCGATCATGATGTTGAATAATCTTAGTGATTCCTTGAGCTGGAGAGATCCCAACTAGGACCGCTCCCTCACCAAGTTCTCAGCCTCGGAGTAGCGACGATGGCTTCTCGGGCACAAGTGGTGGCAGAAGATGTATAGAAGCGGCGACAACGTCTAACACCATCTGCACCCTCCACCCCCCCTACTCGCCGCATCCATTCATAGGCACCTCACTTATAATGCTATGCATTCAGGTGAGGAGTATGAGGAGAGGCTGTGACGGTTTGTGGAGAATCGAGGTAGTCAAGCTATGTTCAGGAAACCTCACAGACTCGCCTGACATGCCAACCTGTCCAAACCCGGTTAGAATAATGAACTTAATTTCTGGCCATTTCATGGGCTCGGGCTGAATAATCGAGCTTCAGACGGGTCTTTTGACTAGTCAACCTGATAGGCTTTCGAGCTGGCCCGACCCGTTGACAACCCTACCCGCAAGGGGAAGAAGGGCACAACAAGGCCCCTAGCTAGCGAAGGGAAAAGAGATGACGTGACGTAGGCAAGGTGGTGGGGCACAAAGACGGCGATGGCTGGGAGCTAGAGTTGGGGGGGCGCTCAGGGGCCTTATCTTATCTTGTTCAGGTGCTTGGGGGACACTTGTTGCAGAAGAAAAATTTATTGCATTTGAGATTTACTCTTTTACTTGCGCTTTTTACTTTTCTATTAGCCAATGCACTAAGGGCATAATGTACTCATCTAATGAGAATTAAGAATGCAAGTGCAAGTGCAAATCTCAAGTGCACTAAACTTTTCTCCTGTTGTAGGGCTATTGGGGTATTAGTAGTTAATAATCCATCTAATTCGAACTTAATTTAACTTAAATGTACAAAAATCAAATAGGGGTATAATCACAACCAATAAAGATAGTTAGAAGATATTTTTGATAATATATTCAAATAAAAAAATTTAACATTACTCATATTTATCAGGGTTGGTCGTATCACGTACCGCACCAACTTGGATTTCTCTTGGGTCGGTAGGGTTCGTCCCATGCCGCCGCAATCCAGACCCCATCCTCCCACCCCCTGACTCCCCACCCCCTCCCCACCCCGCCTTGGCCCCCTCCGGCCTCCCCCACCACTTGCAGCCCCCTCCCCGTTGCAACTATGTTGTCCACCCCCTCCCCACTGGCCATTGCACACTCCTCGACTCCCCTTCCCCTTCGGCGGTCCCCACGCCCCCGTCTCCGCTGCAACCTACCCCCCTCCACCTTCGATGCTCCCCCACCTCCACCCGACCTTCCTCTCTTCGCTACTATGCTCTACCCCGCCACCCTCCTCCCCCCTCGATGCGCTTCCCCTCTTCGCACTCTCTCCACCATCACCCCCACATTGCACCCCACCCACCTTTTTTTATAGTCCTCCCCCTTGTAGGGCTGCCCCAAGGGCTGTCGGATGCGATGGGGGGGGGGGGGGTGGGGGTATTGTTGGGGTGTGCAGTGGGGAAGAAGAGGAGGAGGAGGGGAGGAGGGCTATCAGGGAGGGGCTCCGACCGTGTCAGGGACCACTTTTCTTTGGCTACACTCGTGCCATCGCAATTTGTAGCGGCACGACGAACCCTGCTATTTATAAGAATATTTATGTAAAAAAACCTTTATTGATATACATATGTTTGTACATTTATGCAATTATTTATGTAAGAGGGCATTTTCTCTATTGTTCTTTATGTTATATATACCTTGTAAAATACATAATATTATTATATATATATATATATCTAGAATTCTTTAAAAAAATTCGATACAAAATACTTGTAGTTATACCATGTCATGCTGAAACAAATATCTCTTCCATGTTGGCTCTTAGGAGATCAGAAGTCGAAAGGGCATTTTTTGGACTCCAGTCTAACTTCTTAAAGATTTGAAATCAAATTGAGAAGAGAGGAACCTTCCAAGACTTGTCAAACCTCCTTACTTGTGCACAAATATTATTGTCCGATAATTGTCTGTATTTGGAATTTTATCGGACATTTATTAGTCCCTCCGAATCTGATGTAAACAGGAGGACATGGGTTATCCCATTAATTAAGATACTAAAAGGAAATAACGATTAGATGCTGGAGTATTGTTGAGAACTCTAATGTTCGTTCAGCCTTTGGATTTATTGGTTTATATGCTTTTATTCTTATGATGTGGGAGATTTGGAAGTGCAGATGTGCCAGCCCGTTTTGACTCTAAAATGGTGAGGTTACAACAGGTTAAATACAAATATTTCAGATTTCCTGTTTTCTAAAAATACAAATGAAGCAAGGATCCTTAGCTTCATTCGACTCCATGCCAAGAATCTAATGAAAGAACCCAGTTTTTATCAAATGGTGTCCACCTGTGAGGGGAATCAATCGGAATGTAGATGGTGCCTCTAAAGGCAACCCTAGGGGACTGTTCTGTGGGGGAGGACAGGAGGATGCATTAATTAGGGATATTTGTGATTGCTTTCTCCTTTAATTATAGAAGCGGGTAATAGCGTGATTGCTGAAACTAGAACTTTATGTGATGGCCAAAAAATTGCTCGTGAAATCGAAGACACGCTCGCATCCCGCCCGTTTACCATGCTCCCCCGTGCTACCATGCGTGTGTGCGGTGTTGTCTTCTAGGAGAGCGCCCCGATGTTTTGAACCCTTTCCCTCCACCTTACCCCCCTCCCCGGTCTTCCTTCCCCTGGCCATTGCATCAGAGTTCGAAAGAAAGAGAAAGGCTATTGCATTGTAAAAACTCATGTGACACTTCTCAGATGAGAAGTGATAATAAAGTGACAATCTAATTATTAGATGCTACATAAATTTGTTACCTAATCACATTATACTTAAAGTACAATGTGAAAATGTAATAAATCTTTCTCCGAAAAAAATATAGAAGTTCTTTTGACAGCTGTTTACTCTGACTCGGCGGTTATGGTTCGGTCCTTCAGCTCCAAGGTCTCGCCATCTTAGGCTGTGACTCCATGGCGGCGTGAGGTGTTAAAGCTATTGCAAGATCTTAGATGCTCCATTGTGCATGTATTCTGGGAATGTAATCAGATGGCAGATGGCTTGCGGCTTAGGAGTCAATAAGGTGTTCCTCATGGAAGTGGCTCCACTTTTGCGTTCCAAAGGCGCTTTGGTCCTAGATAGAGCCGACCCTCTGTTAGGACTTACTATTAGAGTTTTGGTTTCCTTATGATTGATACTATTAAAAGAACAATATGTACTTCAGGGGTATACCCGGCAATTTTTGTTCCTTTATTTATGAAATAAAATTTGAAGTTTAGACTTGTGCCGCTGGAGTGGGACGACTCCTTCCTTGTGGGAACATGTGCACTCTCCCAACTCGTTGGATCCAACTTCTTTTTTTTTTATTTAAAAAAAGTCTAACTTTTTATAAAATATCTAAGAGAGATAGAAAAAAAAAAGGAAAAAAAATACATATATACCCTCATAATATTTTAGATTCGTAATATTATACTTCATACCTTCGTCCATATATTTTTTCATAATATTTCTATCATTTGATTCCATCAATTTAATCCAAATATAATTGAGTTAAGAGGATAAAAATATTAACTTGACTTCTATCTCACCTGCCCTTTTCTCTCTTTTCAGCCCCTCCCATCGACTCCCTATTGCTCTCTCTCTCTCTCTCTCTCTCCTCTCTCTCTCCACCGGAACCGAAGGGGAGTGAGTGAGAGTGTGTGGGTGTCACACTCAATCAAGACTAAAATCTAATATAACAGTCAGACATTAAAAGAGAATACCTCTTGTAATACATAAAAATATCAACTTACATAATCCACTTAGAAGACTTCTCCGATTATACAATTGACAACTCTCTTAATCTAGGATAAACTCAAGAGATCACTATGACATCAAGGAACATTCCAACACTTTTGTCCATCCTACAGCCTTTGAAAGAACCTATAAAATATCAAGAAAACTGGATGAGCGAAAGCTCAGTAAGATTATATCTCTAGTGCATATAACTTTAATTTTTTAAATTATTTACTGAAATACTAATTTATTACATCATCTGATGGGAGTTAAACCCTTAACATCATTCTTAGAAAATTTTCAAGAAAATTTCTTGTCAATCTAATGTCAGTGGGTGTTGAACTCCTAACCTCTTCCTAGTGTACGTGGAGTGATACCATGAAGTCACTCTTTGGTGTACAAATAGCTTTAAGTGAATAATGATTTAACAGGCTAGATGTAGTCATGACAAAATAGCAGATTAAGTAGTAATCAAGTGACAAGAGTGTATGAATGAGAAGATAACTATAGAGTAGAAGAAGACCGTAGAAAGAATTCAAAAGTATGAATCAAGAGACATCTTTATAATAAACATTAACATGTAACAAGAGTAGTGAAGTATAATTGACCATATCACGATATATTACTCACAAGGGTAACATGTAGGAGTCAAATAGTATATCAAGCATTCATTCACGATTTGATTGTCATAGATTAATCAAGCAAGCAACTACTTCGATTTTATGCCACATTGTGGTCATTCAACTCCTGCAGATACAAGTACTTTCAGATGTTCCTCCCAAGACTAGACCGGATCCCATTAATGCCTAGTATTGAAGTTGTAGATCTAAGATCCATGTATCAATCACGTTAATAGCCAAGTGAATTCCAAGGAATAAGCTTTGTAACTATGACACAATGGACCAGATGTTTAAGGAGTTCATGATAGAGAAGGGAAATCGAGCAGGATAAGGATATAATAGCTAAAACCAGTGTAAAAACATAGGTAGGAGTGTCTGCGTAATGGGGGTATGGGTATGGTAGATGTGGAATAGGCACAACATATCACATGGTCGCATGTATGAACATGACACAAGGGGCTGACACATTTAGACACAATAGATAGACGATCATTTTAAAGCCGATTGAAACATGCCTTACGGTCCAACATGTTCCAAATGGATTTTTAGATTTTTATGGTACAACCTATTTGACAACCATGTGGGAATGCATGGCCAGGAAAAACTTACAGAGGTCTCAGTGAAGAAGTTCTAGTCGAGCAAGAGGAATTCTCGATGGAAGGTCCTAGCTTCACTGAAGGGTGATCACAGTAACATCAGATCGAAGCATGTCATACAAGGTGATATGTTTTCTTAAAGCATCATTAACATCAGTCCAATCATCATGTATTATTCAATGAAAGTGTTTATAACAAAGCTATCATGTAATAAAACAAGAACATAAGTAAGTGTATATGAAGACTAATATGATTAAGTATATATGAAGATTCAACTGATGATAATAAGGGCATGATCATGGGTCAATGATACATGAGAGAATTCAAGAGACATAATCATGGATATGATAGTACAATCAAACATGACATGTACTAATATGATTATTCGTTGTTAGGAATTAGTTATGTTTAGAATTACATATTTAAGTTACTGTACAACATGGTTAGGATAAACAAATTGCTTAAGTTACAAAATTTAACAGTTTTGAGTTACTGGTTAAAGAAGCGACATGATGGGTGTCACTTTTGCGTTCCAAAGGCTCTTTGGTCCTAGATAGAGCCAAGGGCTACCTTCTGTTAGGACTTACTATTAGAGTTTTGGTTTCCTTATGATTGATTTTTTTTTTTTTTGATAACGAGGAAATCCCGCCCCGTGTGGCTTTGTGGGCTCAAGGATTGGTGTTCGTGAACTCCAAGGTTAGGACTTGGCAGCTCCTACTTTCCGTGTACCCGTATTGCCCTTACCCCACTTGACCGAAAAAACCCCGGATCTACACACCTCGAGGATTGCATGTAAATCAGGTAAATCCTCCCCCCCAGGAATCGAACTCGGGACCTCCTGCTTTTAAGCAAGAGTTCTAACCGATCGACCCAACCGGGGTCCTCTTCCTTATGATTGATACTATTAAAAGAACAATATGTACTTCAGGGGTATACCCTGCAATTTTTGTATTTCTTGATTTATGAAATAAAATTTGAAGTTTAGGCTCGTGCCGGTGGAGTGGGACAACTCCTTCCCTCTAGGAACATATGCACTCTCCCAACTCGATCCCAGACTTCTTTTGTAAAAAACAAAGTCTATTTTTTTTATAAAATATCTAATAGGGTGTTTGGTTGCACTTTTTATCACTTTTTTCTCTTAAATTTAAAAAAGAAGAAGGACGGACATATAGACATGTTGGTAAGTAAATTTTTATTTTAGAGAGAAAATCCTATCCCATATAAATCTCTCTCAAAATAAAAACAAGTATGAAGTATTTTTTTTTTTTAAATCACACACATGGCTCCCTCCGATCCACCCACCCACCCCCCTGCGAAGGCCCCCCCCTTTCCCTGCGCAACCCCCCCTCCCCCGTCGAAACGCACCCCCCCCCCCCCCCCGCACGATAGACACCCCCTTCTCTACGCAACCCCCCCTCTCCCTGCCAGAACACCCCCCTCCCCCCCCCCCCCCCCCCCAAAAAAAACCCCCTCCCTGTGTAGGTCCCCCCCCACCTCCTGCTCCTTGTACAGGTTCCCCCACCCCCCCTCCCAACGCAGGACCCTCCCCCTCCTTGTGCAAGCCCCCCCCGACAGACACCCCCCTCCCCCTGCTAAAATAATTTTTTTTAAAAAAGTGTTCCCAAACACCGCATAAGAGCGATAGAATAAAAAAAGGAAAAAAAAACATATATACCCTCATAATATTTTTGGATTCGTAATATTATACTTCATACCTCTGTATTCCATATATTTTTCATATATATTTCTATCATTTGATTCCATCAATTTAATCCAAATATAATTGAGTTAAGAGGATAAAAATATTAACTTGACTTCTATCTCACCTGCCCTTTTCTCTCTTTTCAGCCCCTCCATCGACTCTCTATTACCCTCTCTCTCTCTCTCTCTCTCTCCACCGGAACCGAAGGGGAGTGTGTGTGTGTGTCGCACTCAATCAAGACTAAAATCTAATATAACAGTCAGACATTAAAGAAGAATACCTCTTGTAATACATAAAAAATATCAACTTACATAATTCACTTACAAAACTTCTCCGATTATATAATTGACAACTCTTTAATCTAGGATAAACACAAGTGATCACTATAACATCAAGGAACACTCCAACACTTTTGCCCATCCTACGACCTTCGAAAGAATCTACAAAATATCAAGAAAACTAGATGAGTGAAACCTCAGTAAGATTTATATCTCTAGTCCAGATAACTTTAAATTTTTTAAATTATTTATTGAAATACTAGTTTATTACATCATTCTTAGAAAAATTTCAAAAAAATTTCTTGTCAATCTAATGTCGTTGGGTGTTGAACTTCTAACCTTTTCCTGGTGTACGTGGAGTGATACCACGAAGTCACTCTTGTTGTATAGATAGCTTTAAGTGATTAATGATTTAACAAGCTAGATGTAGTAATAACAAAATAGCAAATTAAATAGTAATCAAGTGACAAGAGTGTATGAATGAGAAGATAACTATAGACTAGAAGAAGACCGTAGAAAGAATTTAAAAGTATGAATCAAGAGACATCTTTATAAGTAAACATTAACATGTAACAAGAGTAATGAAGTATAATTGGTCATATCACGATATATTACCCACAAGGATAACATGTAGGAGTCAAACAATATATCAAGCATTCATTCATGATTTAATTGTCATATATAATCAAGCAAGCAAGTGCTTTGGTTTTATGCCACACTGTGGTCATTCAACTCCTGCAAACACAAGTACTTTCTGATGTTCCTCCCAAGACCAGCATTAATGCCAAGTATTGAAGTTGTGGATCTAAGATCCCATGTATCAATCATGTTAATAGCCAAGTGAATTTCAAGGAATAAGCTTTGTAAGTATGACACAATAGACCAGATATTCAAGGAGTTCATGATAGAGAAGGGAAATCGAGCAGGATAAGGATAATCTTAGCTAAAACCAGTGTAAAAACAGAGGTTGGAGTGTCTGCACAATGAGGGTATGTAACACCTCAATTTTATCTATAAAAATAATTGGTCATGTAATTTTTATATGTCACATGATAATGTGGTGAATAAATAAAGTTCACCTCACACTGCCATTTCCGAAATAGTCATTGGAGATAAGCACACATGATAAAAACCTAATAGGATGTTTGGAGTAATTTAAAAAAAAACTACTATTCTATCTAAAAATAATGTTGAGGTCTCTTTAACTTAAATTTAAAATTATGAGAAGTGATGTTATTGTTGGTAAAAAAATAATAAAAATTTAAAAATTATATTGATGTGTTTGGAATGGGGGGCAGCCGCCGGGGCGGGGCAGAGGAGGGCGTAGGGGTTGGGGGGTGGGGGGGGGGGAGGGGGATGGGGTGGGGGTGGGGGAGGGGGATGGGGGGGAGGGGTCGGGTGGGGGGTGGGGGGTGGGGGGGTTTACAGGGTGAGGGGATGGGGAGGGCGCAGGGGTTGGGGGGGATGGGGGGGTGTGGGTGGGGGAGGGGGATGGGCGTCGGGTGGGGGGTGGGGGGTGGGGGGTTTGCAGGGTGGGGGGATGGGGAGGGCACAAGGGTGGGGGGGGGATGGGGGGGTGCTGGGTGGGGGAGGGCGCCGGGTGGGGGGTTGGGGGGGGTGGGGGTTTGCAGTGGGGATGGGGAGGGCGCAGGGGTTGGGGGGGGGGGGGGGGAGGTGGGAGGGGAGGGGGAGGGGGGGGATGGCGCGGGTGGGGGGTTGGGGGGGTTTGCAGGGTGCGGGGATGGGGAGGGCGCACAGGGGTGTGGGGGGGGGGTGCTGGGGGGGGAGGGGGATGGGTTTGCAAGGGTGCAGGGTGGGGGAGGGGGTGCTGGGTGGGGGAGGGGGATGGGTTGCAGGGTTGGGGGGGGGGGGGGGTTGCAGGGGGGGGATGGGGAGGGCGCAGGGGTGGGGGGGGGGGAGAGAGGAGGAAGAATCAGGGATGGGAGGGCGCAGGGGTGGGGAGGGCGCAGGGGTGGGGGACGGGGATGGGATTGCAGGGGTGCAGGGTGGGGGGGGGGGCTGGGTGGGGGAGGGGGATGGGTTTGCAAGTTGGGGGGGGGGGGGGGGTTGCAGGGTGGGGGGATGGGGAGGGCGCAGGGGTGGGGGGGGGGAGGGGGGGAGAGAGGAGGAAGAATCAGTGTGTTCTTAAAATAAAAATAGGGTGAGACTTATTTTTTTAGAGAGATTTACATAGAAAAAAATTCTTCTCTAGAAAAAAAACTACTACCAAACACCTCTTTGTATCTATCTTATCTCTTTTTGAAATTTAGAGAAAAAAGAGGTAAAAAATGTAACCAAACACCTATAAATAAACAAATTTATTGATAAGAAAACATTAAAAAGGAGTTATATTATATTAAAGGATCATATAATATATTACACCCTGATTACATAATAGGGTTATTGTTCATGTACTGTTCACCTATGTAATCACTATTACGTATTGTTACTGCTATAATAACATAGGTCGGCTCAAACCGAGGTGACCGCTGAGGCGCTTCTCGCCAGACTGAGCCGAGACGACCAAGCCGATGAATCCCTTTTGAGGCGCGCTTGGCTGACGTGTGACGCTGCTCCCGAGCTCACGACCTGACCTGCAAAGCCCGCCGAGTGGGCTCGGCGGGGAGACACTCCGACGCTCAAGTCAGTTGCTAGCCGAGCAGAATGGCCTAGCGTGGGGGGGAGAATAGCATACTTGGCCAGTAGAATGTCTACCCTTTATATAGTGTTAGGGCATGTACGTGTGAGCTGGACGAGCCGTCAATCTCGCTGGGAGTTACCGAGATTCCGCCGGATTGGGCGTCGTTACTTCCTGTCAAACCGCGATGATCGTGGCTGCCACCTGTAGGACCTGATCGCCGAGATCGTGGTCTTAATGACTGTGATTTACGGTTCCGCAATTCTCAGTTGTTACCTCATTCATCCGTTGACCCCGTGAGGGCTGTGACGGGGCACGCGAGGACGCCGAGCTCTAGGTCGGCGTGGCCCGAGCTTTGATAACCCGAGGTGCTCAATCGGAGAAAAGCTCTTATTTGAGGGTGTTACAAGACTGCTCGGGCGAGCTGTAGAGAGGTCCGAGACGCATAAAGAGCATCGCTGATATCATGTAGATAAGATGTCGGCCAGTGGCCTTAATGAGGTCGGCTGATCCGAGGTCCCATCCGACCTGATGGGAACACCTCGATTAGTTCGGATATTTTTACCTTCGTCAGTCTCATGGACTCTTCTGAAAGTTCTGGTAACAAGGTCGGCCTCATCCCAGTTCGAGGCTGAGCTGAGAGGAACTGGAGGCGAGCATGTCGGGCGGCTAATACTTGATGTGGAACGTCAGGACTCTACCTTCAGATGTGGTCGACTGTCTTCAGGGATAGCCGACCTACTCGGAAACCTTCGTATCACTGGCCCCCTAGGTTCACGTCGGACCGTGCACACGGGCCGAGGTGAAGCTAAATCTTCCACAGTGGTCGGCCGTTTTCGGCGCTAGCCACCTGCTCTGAAACCACAGTATCACCCTTGGTCACATTGGGCCACGAACGCGGGCCGAGGTGAAGCTAAATTTCTTTGCTGGAAGCATGTGCCTTGCCACGTGGCTTGGCTGGCACACGTGGCCTGTCGGGACGTCACGTTCCTGTGGTCAGAAGCTGCCCTGCCGTGAGGGCGCGCCATGGCTTGTCAGAGCCGCCGATCGTCGCATCGCCTGACAGGGCGTCGCACATGCTTTGTAGGTCATGCGTTATACTTTCGTCACCTCGTCTCCCGAGCGCCATCATGGCGCTCCTTGCCACCTGCGTGATCAGAATCTGAGGGGTCGGTTCCACGGCCAATCCTGTGGTGGACACATGGGTAGATCTTGATCATTTGTCTTGGGAGTCCTTTCTACCGTTGGATTAGATTGGCCCCAGCTCTATATATACTGGGGTCTATGCCAAACGATCGCCCTGTTCTCGCATGCGAGCATCTACCAGGAGACTTGCCGATGTGCCGACGAGGGTTGCGCCGACGTCCATCGCCCGAGCTTCGACCATTTCCGATCTTTGCTTGCTTCCTTAAGAGGTAAGCGATGTCTTCAAGTTCTGCGTCTTCTCCTCTGGTCCTCGTCTTGAGAGGGATCGTCGTTTGGAGGTTCTCCTTCTGAGAACCCTTCCTCTTCAACATGGGCGGTCTCCTCTGGGGGAACGTCCGCTCTCCTCGGCCTGACGGCGAGCCGTCAGACCATTCCGATGATTGCTTCATTGTTGATCCTGGGACCTATGTCCCAAGGAACCTTCTGCTCATACCTCGGGCGTCATCGGCCGGCCGACAACGGTGCCGATGCCCAATGCAAAATTACCGACGAGACCCTTGAATGGATGAGAACTCATCCCGGTCTAGTATTTCGGAGGCTACTCTATGTATAACTCGAGTCAGCTTCACACTAATTATGTGGCGGAAGGTGGAGTTTGCATCTACGTCGAGGCGTCTGAGCTGGCTTCCGCATCCCTTTGCATCCTTTCACTACTCTTCTACTCCTCAAGCTGGGAGTCGCACCGTTCAACTGACCCCCAACTCGTGGAGGTCGGTTGTCGGCTTCCTGGAGCTTTGTGCCTTGCTCGGGTCCTTCGACCACGCGTCTTTTCCTTTACTACTTTTCGGTCAAAGTCTTTGGAGACTGGCTATACTTCGCAGCGGTCTGGCGACAGAGCTTGGTCGGATGCCCTCTTCTGTTCACAACTGGAAGAGGCAGTTCGTTTTTGTTCATAGCCCGACGGGGTGGCCATTTCCGACACCGGGACGGTAGTGAGTGAACGTTCACCAAAAAGCCTTCCGAGCTCCAAATCTCATCGAAACCGAGCTCCGGGAGTTTGATTCTCTACAGGTGCTGGATCCTCGCGACCTGTTTCAGCTCAATGGATTGTTCAAATGAGTGCCAAGGCCGACACAAAGGTCATTTCCTTTCCGATGTTACACTTCCGTATTTTGTGGGTAAACAGCTAACCACCGTTTCCTCTCGCAGCGAGGCTGACAAGGGTAAGTCGTCGGCCGCTCTGACGTCGGCCAAGGACAACACCTTAATGGCCGACCGAGCGCGAAGAGGGTTACGGGCCGTGGAAAGAAGAGCGCCAGTAGGCCATCGAAGCGTCTGAGGGAGGAACGGCGTGACGCCGGTCAGGCGACGAGGCACCGATCGTCGGATCCTCCAACCGACGTCAACTCAAGGATGAGAACTACCAGAGCAGCAGGTGGCCGACCAGCACATTGCGAGCCTCAGCGACCGTCGGTGCGCACGGGGCGTCAATGCCACCAAATGGGCTCGTCGGGCGACCCCGATGGAAAAGTTGACTCAGTCTTCGGACAAAAGAGCTAACTGTGAACCACTCATATATTTTACCTTTTATTTGGTGATAATAAAATTATGTTAATTAATACTTTAAAAATATTTAATATCATGTTTTTCTTAATAAATATAAATTTACATGATTAATTGAATATTAAATATATTTAATACCATGATTTTCTAATAATAAATAAATATCATGATTTCTAAAAATAAATTTTATGACATCATTCTGTAATGATTTGCACTAAACAGATAATGGATTCCATTCAATAAATAATGGATTTCAGTGCAAAGTGCCACATCGATTTGGTCTCATAACGATTGTAAGGAATCTCATAAGGATTCCTTTGTAAATCACACAGACTCCTTTGTAACTCATAACGATTCCTTTGTAACTCACACAGACTTCTCATAACGATCCTTTGTAACCCACACAGACTTCTCATAAACGAGTCCTTTGTAACCCACAAAGACTCTCAAAGGAGTCCTTGTAATACATAAGGATCCTTTGTAATCTCACATGGATTCTTGTAACTCTCACATGGCTCCTTTGTAACTCTATAAGGATTCCTTGTAACTCTCAAATGATTCTTTGTAACTTCACATGGATTCCTTGTACCTCATAAGGATTCCTGTAACTCTCACATGGATTCCTTTGTAACTTCATAAGGATTCCTTGTAACTCTCATAAGGATTCCTTTGTAACTCTCATATGGATTCCTTTGTAACTCTCACATGGATTCTTTGTATCTTCATAAGGAATTTGCTCTCACATCGATTCCTTTGTAAAATATGGATGTCACTTAAACATAGATTTTGTATATTTCAAAATATTTTTTGGCATCTAGTGAAAAATCAAATATTCTTGATTTGCGTAATCCTCTATCTTCTGACAGGAGATCCTTTGCTATCTCTCTTAAATCTTTTCTTTCTGCCAACAAAAAGGGGATTACTTACCACTTCTGGGTGGATCAGGAACATAAAGGTATGAGCCTTTTGACAGAAACACTTTTTATCTAAACACTTTTTTCTATGCTTGCAGACCTCGTAGACCACAAATTTCAGAAGAAAGAGAAGATGAGCAACGGCTAGAACTCCAACGGATTTATTCAAATTGCTCATATAAAAGATGAAGCAAGGCTGAAGAAGAAGTATGAGCTTTCCTGAGATTTTTCAAGATGTACATCGGGAAGAACATCAACTCCACATACACTCAAAGGAAAAGAGAGAAAGAGCCTGAGCCCAAGAAGAAGTGTTCAAGCATCTAAAGCACTGAAGCATTCAAAGATCCTTCTCCTCTCTTCTCTCTCTCTCTCTGTGCATCTTGTAATCTGGGGGAGAGAGTCGTTTTTGTGAGAGTTCTTTTGGTTGGTTTTATTTGTTCCAACTCTCAGTTTGTTCTTTCTTTTCTAAGAAAGATCCTTGTCCGGCTGTAGGACTGTATACAGTTGTAAACCTAGCTAGGGGTTAGTGTCTAGTAGAACCGCACTGGGGTTGGTACCAGGAGGTTGGCTTTACCTGTAAGAGAAGTGGGGCTGCCTTGCCCGGGAAAGAGAAGAAGGACCAGCTGGGGTGCTGGGTGGGTAGTGTCCTAAGGGGGACGTACCCTTGGTTAGTGAAATCCCAGAAGTTGCTTGGGGACTGGAAGTAGGACTTCATGTGGGAAGGGCCGAACCAGGATAAATCTCTTGTGTATTTGTGTGATTTTATTTGCTTCGCACTGCTACTCTATCACACTAAACTAACCAAACCTTCAAGTGTTAATTTGGTGTTTAAGATCTATTTCAGATTTCAGAAAAAAACCTATCACCCCCCCTCTAGGTTTGCTTGCTGCCGTACCAAAAGGGCCAACACTAACGGATCGTGGAAGATTCTACGATTCCGGGCAGACTCAACTGGGCCTGGTCGGGCCTGTTTTAGGAAGGCGAGAAGTCTCAGGCGGCAACGACCAGCGGGTCCTTGAGGCTGCAAGCAAGGACTAAAGAGGTCCGAAGAGAGAGAAAAATTGCCGAGATCTCTGGCGAGGAGCGGCGGCTGAAGGCGAAGAGAGCCGAGGATGAGGTTGCTCGGGTAACCAAGGTGGGAGGATCTGAAAGAGGCTCTCTTCGTACGAAGGAAGAGTTGCTTGAGGCTGCCAAGGCCCAGCGCCGAGGCTGGCCGAGGAGGAGTGTGAAAGCGTTATCGCAGAGTACCGCGACTCCGAGGAGCTGAATGAAGAGGTTGACAAGCTCTTCAAGGCTGGGTACGACCACTGCATTAAGGACATCAAAAACTGCATCCCGAATATGATTTGTGGGTCGGAAGAGGCGAGGACGCTGGTGAGGCTCATGACCCAGCTGAAGTCGCCGACGAGGCACAAGCGGCTGCGACCGAGGCGATTCACGGTGATGAGACGACCGTTGCGTCCGATTAGGCCGCTACTACCGAGGCTCAGGTTGCTGGTGTCAGATGATATTGTAGTTGATTGAATTCCCTACATTTGTATGTGGCAGTTCGCCTCGCAATGTACTTTCTTGTTAGTAGAAATTGAAACGCTTGCCTCTTCCATTATTGCTTGGTTTTCCATTGCCTGGTTCGAACCATGCTTCTTTGAATGTCACATGTTTGGCTATTTGGGTCCAGCTCGGGGCTCGGAATCGACGAATTTCTTGAGGTCGAAGCTTGATGCTCAAACCGTTGACCATTACAGAGGTTGGATCGGAACTAGCACCTGAGTAAAGGTACTTCATTGAGGTTGGCTTGGATTTTGAACCAGTCGTCCTTGAGGACAGCTCGGAATTTGGAGTGCCAGGAATGCTCAAGCGACCTTGCTGGAGTGTTTAACGGGCCGAAGCGATCTTTGATGAACTCACTAGGAGGATACGTCAATTCCATAGGTGGCTTGGAGCCTGAACCTGGCATCTCGAGGTCGGCTTGGACGTGACCAATTATCGTCAATCCTCGGGGTCGGCTTGGACCTCTATGACTATTGACAATGCGTCGTCGAAGTGGGGCTTGGTGCCGAAACGACTTCTAGGATCGCATCGAACGTCGCCTCCTTGATTCAGTTCAAAATGTCCTTGTCAATCACGCACACGTGTGAAAAGATCTTGCGTTGAGCTCAGTTAATGGATCGTCCAACGTTACGGCCACGACTGTACGTCGGAGCGGCCTCGTCGCGAGTAGAAGGTTGGCTTCACTTTATAGCTCGGACGAGACGAGTGCCGAAGCGACCTTGTGTTCAGGAGCTCGGAGTGCCGAAACGACCTCTCGCAAGAGCTCTGATGAGACGAGCCGAAGTGGCCTCGTGTTTTGGAGCTCGGAATGCCGAATAGACCTCGCGCAAGAGCTACGATGTATACGTGTGCCGAAGTGACCACACCTTCAAGAGCTCAGAGTGCCGAAGTGACCCCGCACAAGAGCTCTGATGTATACGTGTGCCGAAGCGACCATGCCTTCAAGAGCTCGGAGTGCCGAAGCGACCTCACACAAGAGCTATGATGTATACGTGTGCCGAAGCGACCACAACTTCAAGAGCTCGGAGTGTCGAAGCGACCTCGCACAAGAGCTACGATGTATACGTTTGCCGAAGCGACCACACCTTCAAGAGCTCGGAGTGCCGAAGCGACCACGCACAAGAGCTCTGATTATACGTGTGCCGAAGAGACAGCCTCAAGAGCTCGGAGTGCCGAGTGCGAAGCGACCTCGCACAAGAGCTACGATGTATACGGTATGCCGAAGTAACCACGCCTTCAAGAGCTCGGAGTGCCGAAGCGACCTTGCACAAGAGCTATGATGTATATGTGTGCCGAAGGACCACGCCTTCATTATCGGACGTCGGCTTTCGGTTCCTGAACAGCCGAGAGGATTCGTCTAGAACCTGCATCGCGATCGTCGCTATCAATTGGAATAGAGGAAACTTTACGATGATAAAGCTCATCACCTCCGTGACGGACATTGAGCTTGTGATTGCGGCCTACTGTTCGGAGGGCTCAGGCTTCCCAAGCTGGTAAATAACTGCAAGATCGCTCTGAACTCTGAAACTCGTCGGCTACGGAGCCGACCTCAAACGAATCTTTGAAGGGCTTCATGATGTTTGAGCTTTAGCTGGGGCAAATGAGATATCATACAAATATTTTGCGCTGGATTTTGGCTCCTTGATCGTAACTAAATCATTCATAAAAAGATTATAACATTCGGTCCATGTCGTGGATGAATCTGACACGTACCCTGGCCTCGTGTGCGGGGGCTTACGATCCGTTCTCAATGTTGAAGTCGTCAAGATTGCATCCGTATTCGTAACAGTGGTCGGCCGTCAAGGCGGCCCGACCTACTACCCCGATGCTTGCTTTATCTCTTGGTCGGCCCCCGAGCCGACCATGGAGATGGGCTCGACACTCGAATTCGGTTGAGACCGGATAGGTGCTCATGAGATGTCAAGTGAAGGTGATGATGAATTTCAACTTCTCCATTGTAGCGAAATTACAGGAAGGGAAACCGTACTGACTTTTGTGACGTTTCCCACAGACGGCGCCAATGTTACTGCTATAATAACATAGGTCGGCTCAAACCGAGGTGACTGCTGAGGCGCTACTCGGCAGACTGAGCCGAGACGACCAAGCCGATGAATCCTTTTGAGGCGCGCTTGGCTGACGTGTGACTCTACTCCCGAGCTCATGACCTGACTGCAAAGCCCGCCGAGTGGGCTCGGCGGGGAGACACTCCGACGCTCAAGTCAGTTGCTAGCCGAGCAGAATGGCCTAGCGTGGGGGGGAGAATAGCATACCTTGGCCAGTAGAATGTCTACCTTTATATAGTGTTAGGGCACGTACGTGTGAGCTGGACGAGCAGTCAATCTCGCGGGGAGTTACCGAGGATTCCCGCGGATTGGGCGTCGTTACTTCCTGTCAAACGCGATGATCGTGGCTGCCACTGTAGACCTGATCGCCGAGATCGTGTCTTAATGACTGTGATTTACGGTTCCGCATTCTCAGTGTTACTCATTCATCGTTGACCCCGTGAGGGCTGTGACGGGGCAGCGAGGACGCCGAGCTCTAGGTCGGTGTGGCCCGAGCTTTGATAACCGAGGGGCTCCAATCGGAGAAAAGCTCTTATTTGAGGGTGTACAAGACTGCTCGGGCGGTGCTGTAGAGAGGTCCGAGAATCATAAAGAGCATCACTGATATTGTAGATAAGATGTCGGCCAGTGGCCTTAATGAGGTCGGCTGATCGAGGTCCCATCCGACCTGATGGGAACACCTCGATTGTTTGGATATCTTTTACCTTCGTCAATCTCATGGACTCTTCTGAAAGTTCTGGTAATAAGGTCGGCCTCATCCGAGTTCGAGGCGAGCCGAGAGGAACTGGAGGCGAGCCTGTCGGTTGGCTAATACTGATGTGGAACGTCGGACTCTACCTTCAGATGTGGTCGACTGTCTTCAGGGATAGCCGACCTACTCGGAAACCTTCGTATCACTGGCCCCCTAGGTTCACGTCGGACCGTGCAAAGGGCCGAGGTGAAGCTAAATCTTCCACAGTGGTCGGCCGTTTTCGGCGCTAGCCAACTGCTCTGAAACCACAGTATCACCCTTGGTCCACATTGGGCCACGAACGCGGGCCGAGGTGAAGCTAAATTTCTTGCTGGAAGCATGTGCCTTGCCACGTGGCTTGGCTGGCACACGTGGCCTGTCGGGACGTCACGTCTCCTGTGGTCAGAAGCTGCCCTGCCGTGAGGGCGCGCCATGGCTTGTCAGAGCCGCGATCGTCGCATCGCCTGACAGGGCGTCGCACATTGCTTTGTAGGTCATGCCGTTATACTTTCGTCACCTCGTCTCCGAGCGCCATCATGGCGCTCCTTGCCACCTGCGCTGATCAGAATCTGAGGGGTCGGTTCCACGGCCAATCCTGTGGTGACACATGGGTAGATCTTGTCATTTGTCTTGGGAGTTCCTTTCTACCGTTGGATTAGATTGGCCCCAGCTCTATATATACTGGGGTCTATGCCAAACGATCACCCTGTTCTCGCATGCGAGCATCTACCAGGAGACTTGCCGATGTGCCGACGAGGGTTGCGCCGACGTCCATCGCCCGAGCTTCGACCATTTCCGATCTTTGCTTGCTTCCTTAAGAGGTAAGCGATGTCTTCAAGTTCTGCGTCTCTCCTCTGGTCTCGTCTTTGAGAGGATCATCGTTTGGAGGTTCTCCTTCTGAGAACCCTTCCTCTTCAACATGGGCGGTCTCCTCTGGGGGAACGTCCCGCTCTCCTCGGCTGACGGCGAGCCGTCAGACCATTCCGATGATTGCTTCATTGTTGATCCTGGGACCTATGTTCCCAAGGAACCTTTGCTATACTCGGGCGCTCATCGGCCGGCCGACAACATTGCCGATGCCCAATGCAAAATTACCGACGAGACCCTTGAATGGATGAGAACTCATCCCGGTCTAGTATTTCGGAGGGCTACTCTATGTATAACTCGAGTCAGCTTCACACTAATTATGTGGCGGAAGGTGGAGTTTGCATCTACGTCGAGGCGTCTGAGCTGGCTTCGCATCCCTTTGCATCCTTGCACTACTCTTTACTCCTCAAGCTGGGAGTCGCACCGTCTCAACTGACCCCCAACTCGTGGAGGTCGGTTGTCGGTTCCTGGAGCTTTGTGCCTTGCTCGGGTCCTTCCGACCACGCGTCTTTTCCTTTACTACTTTTCGGTCAAAGTCTTTGGAGACTGGCTATACTTCGCAGCTCGGTCTGGCCGACAGATCCTTGGTCGGATGCCCTCTTCTGTTCACAACTGGAAGAGGCAGTTCGTTTGTTTCATAGCCCGACGGGGTGGCCATTTCCGACCACTGGACGGTAGTGAACGTTCACCAAAAAGCCTCCGAGCTCAAAATCTCATCGAAACCGAGCTCCGGGAGTTTGATTCTCTACAGGTGCTGGATCCTCGCGACTGTTTCAGCTCAATGGATTGTTCAAATGATTGCCAAGGCCGACAAAGGTCATTTCCTTTCCGATGTTACACTTCCGTATTTTGTGGGTAAACAGCTAACCACCGTCTTCCTCTCGCAGCGATGGCTGACAAGGGTAAGTCGTCGGCCGCTCTTGACGTCGGCCAAGGACGCAACACCTTACTGGCCGACCGAGCCGCGAAGAGGTTCACGAGCGTGGAAAGAAGAGCGCCAGTAGGCCATCGAAGCGTCTGAGGGAGGAAAACCGGTGACGCCGGTCAGGCGACGAGGCACCGATCGTCGGATCCTCGACCGACGTCAACTCAAGGATGAGAACTACAGAGCAGCAGGTTGCCGACCAGCACATTGCGAGCCCTCAGCGACGTCGGTGCGCACGGGGCTCAATGCCACCAAATGGGCTCGTCGGGCGACCCCGGTGGAAAAGTTGACTCAGTCTTCGGACAAAAGAGCTAACTGTTGAACCACTCATATTTTTACCTTTTATTTGGTGATAATAAAATTTATGTTTAATTAATATTATTAAAAATATTAATATCATGTTTTTCTTAATAAATATAAATTTACATGATTAATTGAATATTAAATATATTTAATACCATGATTTTCTAATAATAAATTAAATATCATGATTTTCTAATAATATAATTTTATGACATTATTCTGTAATGATTTGCACTAAACAGATAAAGGATTCCATTCAATATAATATGGATTCAGTTCAAAGTGCCACATCGATTTGGTCTCATAACGATTTGATAAGTGACTCTCATAAGGATTCTTTGTAACTCACAAGACTCCTTTGTAACTCATAACGATTCCTTTGTAACTCACACAGACTTCTCATAACGATTCCTTTGTAACCCACACAGACTTCTCATAACGATTCCTTTGTAACCACATAGACTCTCATAAGGATTCCTTGTAACTATCATAAGGATCCTTTGTAACTCTCACATGGATCTTTGTAACTCTCACATGGATCCTTGTAACTCTATAAGGATTCCTTTGTAACTCTCACATGATTCCTTTGACTCTACATGGATTCCTTGTAACTCTCATAAGGATTCCTTTGTAACTCTCACATGGATTCCTTTGTAACTCTCATAAGGATTCCTTGTAACTCATAAGGATTCCTTTGTAACTCTCATATGGATTCCTTGTAACTCTCACATGGATTCCTTTGTATCTCATAAGGATTTGCTCTCACATCGATTCCTTGTAAAATATGGATTCACTTAAACATAGATTATGATATTTCAAAATTTTTTGGCATCTAGTGAAAAAGTCAAATATTCTTGATTTGCGTAATCTCATCTTCTGACAGGAGATCCTTTGCTATCTCTCTAAATCTTTTCTTTCCTGCCAACAAAAAGGGGATTACTTACCACTTCGGGTGGCATCAGGAACATAAAGGTATGAGCCTTTTGACAGAAACACTTTTTATCTAAACACTTTTTTCTATGTGCAGACCTCGTAGACCACAAATTATCAGAAGAAAGAGAAGATGAGCAACGGCTAGAACTCCAACGGTTTATTCAAATTGCTCATATAAAAGATGAAGCAAGGCTGAAGAAGAAGTATGAGCTTTCCTGAAGATTTTTCAAGAGTGTACATCCGGGAAGAACCTCAACTCCACATACACTCAAAGGAAAAGAGAGAAAGAGCCTGAGCCCAAGAAGTGTTCAGCATCTAAAGCACTGAAGCATTCAAGCTCCTTCTCCTCTCTTCTCTCTCTCTCTCTGTGCATCTTGTAATCTGGGGGAAGAGGTTTTTGTGAGAGTTTTTTGGTGTTTTATTTGTTCCAACTCTCAGCTTTGTTCTTTCTTTTCTAAGAAAGATCCTTGTCGGTGTAGGACTGTATACAGTTTAACCTAGCTAGGGGTTAGTGTCTAGTAGAACCGCACTGGGGTTTGTACCAGGAGGTTGGCTTCTTTACCTAAGAGAAGTGGGGCTTCTTGCCCGGGAAAGAGAAGAAGACCAGCTGGGGTGCTGGGTGTTGTAGTGTCCTTAAGGGGGACTGTACCCTTGGTTAGTGAAATCCCAGAAGTTGCTTGGGGACTGGACGTAGGACTTCCATGTGGGAAGGGCCGAACCAGGATAAATCTCTTGTGTTATTTGTGTGATTGTTTATTGCTTCGCACTGCTACTCTTATCACACTAAACTAACAAACTTCAAGTGTTAATTTGGTGTTTAAGATTCTATTCAGATTTCAGGAAAACCTATTCACCCCCCCTCAGGTTGCTTGCTGCGTACCAAAAGGGCCAACACTAACGAGATCGTGGAAGAATTCTACGATTCCGGCAGACTCAACTGGGCCTGGTCGGGGCCTTGTTTAGGAAGGCGAGAAGTCTCAGGCGGCAACCGACCAGCGGGTCCGAGGCTGCAAGCAAGACTAAAGAGGTCGAGAAGAGAGCGAAATTGCCGAGAATCTCCTGGCGAGGAAAGCGGCTGAAGGCGAGAGAGCCGAGGATGAGGTTGCTCGGGTAACCAGGGGCCGAGGATCTGAAAGAGGCTTCGTACGAAGGAAGAGTTGCTTGAGGCTGCCAAGGCCCAGAGGCGAGGCTGGCGAGGAGGAGTGTGAAAGCGTTATCGCAGAGTACCGCGACATCGAGGAGCTGAATGAAGAGGTTGACAAGCTCTTCAAGGCTGGGTACGACCACTGCATTAAGGACATCCAAAAACTGCATCCGAATATGATTTGTCGGGTCTGGAAGATGCCGAGGACTGGTGAGGCTCATGACCCAGCTGAAGTCGCCGACGAGGCACAAGCGGCTGCGACCGAGGCGATTCCGGTGATGAGGACGACCGTTGCGTCGATTAGGACGCTACTACGAGGCTCAGGTTGCTGTGTCAGATGATATTGTAGTTGATTGAATTCCCTACATGTATGTGGCAGTTCGCCTCGCAATGTATTCTTGTTAGTAGAAATTGAAACGCGCCTCTTCCATATTGCTTGGTTTTCCATTGCCTGGTTCGAACCATGCTTCTTTGAATGTCACATGTTTGGCTATTGGGTCCAGCTCGGGGCTCGGAATCGACGAATTCTTGAGGTCGAAGCTTGATGCTCAAACCGTGACCATACAGAGGTTGGATCGGAACTAGCACCTGAGTAAAGGTACTTCATTGAGGTTGGCGATTTGAACCAGTCGTCTTGAGGACAGCTCGGAATTTGGAGTGCCAGGAATGCTCAAGCGACCTGCTGGAGTGTTTAACGGGCCGAAGCGATCTTGGATGAAATCACTAGGAGGATACGTCAATTCCATAGGTGGCTTGGAGCCTGAACCTGGCGTCTCGAGGTCGGCTGGACGTGACCAATTATCGTCAATCCTCGGGGTCGGCTTGGACCTTATGACTATTGACAATGCGTCGTCGAAGTGGGGCTTGGTGCCGGAAACGACTTCTAGGATCGCATCGAACGTCGCCTCCTTGATTCAGTTCAAATGTCTTGTCAATCACGCACACGTGTGAAAAGATCCGCGTTGAGCTCAGTTAATGGATCGTCCAACGTTACGGCCACGACTGTACGTCGGAGCGGCCTCGTCGCGAGTAGAAGGTGGCTTCACTTTATAGCTCGGACGAGACGAGTGCCGAAGCGACCTGTGTTCAGGAGCTCGGAGAGACGAAACGACCTCTCGCAAGAGCTCTGATGAGACGAGCCGAAGTGGCCTGTGTTTTGGAGCTCGGAATGCCGAAGAGACCTCGCGCAAGAGCTACGATGTATAAGGTGCCGAAGTGACCACACCTTCAAGAGCTCAGAGTGCGAACAAGTGACCCGCACAAGAGCTCTGATGTATACATGTGCCGAAGCGACCATGCCTTCAAGAGCTCGGAGTGCCGAAGCGACCTCACACAAGAGCTACGATGTTACGTGTGCCGAAGCGACCCACCTCAAGAGCTCGGAGTGTCGAAGCGACCTCGCACAAGAGCTACGATGTATACGTTTGCCGAAGCGACACAACTTCAAGAGCTCGGAGTGCCGAAGCGACCACGCACAAGAGCTCTGATTATACGTGTGCCGAAGCGACCAGCCTTCAAGAGCTCGGAGTGCCGAAGCGACCTCGCACAAGAGCTACGATGTATACGTATGCCGAAGTAACCACGCCTTCAAGAGCTCGGAGTGCCGAAGCGACCTTGCACAAGAGCTATGATGTATATGTGTGCCGAAGCGACCACGCCTTCATTTATCGGACGTCGGCTTCTCGGTTCCTGAACAGCCGAGAGGATCTCGTCTAGAACCTGCATCGCCGATCGTCGCTATCAATTGGAATAGAGGAAAGTTTACGATGATAAAGCTCATCACCTCCGTGACGGACATTGAGCGTGTGATTGCGGCCTACTGTTCGGAGGGTCAGGCTTCCCAAGCTGTAAATAACTGCAAGATCGCTCTGAACTCTGAAACTCGTCGGCTACGGAGCGGACCTCAAACGAATCTTTGAAGGGCTTCATGATGTTGAGCTTTGCTGGGGCAAATGGATATCATACAAATATTTTGCGTGGATTTGGCTCCTTGATCGTAACTAAATCATTCATAAAAAGATTATAACATTCGGTCCATGTCGTGGATGAATCTGACACGTACCCTGGCCTCGTGTGGGGGGCTTACGATCCGTTCTCAATGTTGAAGTCGTCAAGATTGCATCCGTATTCGTAACAGTGGTCGGCCGTCAAGGCGGCCGACCTACTACCCCGATGCTTGCTTTATCTCTTGGTCGGCCCCGAGCCGACCATGGAGATGGGCTCGACACTCGAATTCGGTGAGAACGGATAGGTGCTCATGAGATGTCAAGTGAAGGTGATGATTGAATTTCAACTTCTCCATGTAGCGAAATTACAGGAAGGGAAACCGTACTGACTTTTGTGACGTTTCCCACAGACGGCGCCAATGTTACTGCTATAATAACATAGGTCGGCTCAAACCGAGGTGACTGCTGAGGCGCTACTCGGCAGACTGAGCCGAGACGACCAAGCGATGAATCCCTTTTGAGGCGCGCTTGGCTGATGTGGACGCTACTCCCGAGCTCATGACTGACCTGCAAAGCCCGCCGAGTGGGCTCGGCGGGGGACACTCGACGCTCAAGTCAGTTGCTAGCGAGCAGAATGGCCTAGAGTGGGGGGGAGAATAGCATACCTTGGCCAGTAGAATGTTACCGCTGGTCTAGCGGTTGGGGGAGCGTATCTGTTGGCAGTGGAGGGCAGTACTATATAGTGTTAGGGCACGTAGTGTGAGACGGCCGACCGTCAATCTCGCTGGGAGTTACCGAGATTCCGCCGGTATTGGGCGTCGTTAACTTCCTGTCAAACCGCGATGATCGTGGCTGCACCTGTAGACCTGATCGCCGAGATCGTGTCTTAATGACTGTGATTACGGTTCCGCAATCTCAGTGTAACCTCATTCATCCGTGACCCCGTGAGGGCTGTGACGGGGCATGCGAGGACGCCGAGCTCTAGGTCGGGTGGGGCCCGGGCTTTGATAACCCGAGGTGCTCAATCGGAGAGGAAAAGCTCTTATTTGAGGGTGTACAAGACTGCTCGGGCGGTGCTGTAGAGAGGTCGAGACGCATAAAGAGCATCACTGATATCATGTAGATAAGATGTCGGCCGTGGCCTTAATGAGGTCGGCTGATCCGAGGTCCCATCCGACTGATGGGAACACCTCGATTGTTTGGATATCTTTTACCTTCGTCAATCTCATGGACTCTTCTGAAAGTTCTGGTAATAAGGTCGGCCTCATCCGAGTTCGAGGCCGAGCCGAGAGGAACTGGAGGCGAGCCTGTCGGTTGGCTAATACTTGATGTGGAACGTCGGACTCTACCTTCAGATGTGGTCGACTGTCTTCAGGGATAGCCGACCTGCTCGGAAATCTCCGTATCACATATTAACACTCTTACGTGTTAACTCCGGGTAAGATCAAGGCAACGTGGGGTAAATCCGTATGAGTAACCCATCCAGGAGATCGCCATCGTCTAGCTATGGTGAATCCACACACCTTCCTTTAGTAAACTCTATATATACTCATATGATCCTTAGCTAGAACTCTGGCTACTTACTGCTGCTAACACCAAAGGCTATGGAGGAAGAGTAAGGAAGGGTGCTGAGTGTTGATTATGGGAAGGAAGGGGTTCTGGATGCTGGTTATTCTTGTGTCATCTTTGTCAGGTAGGATACTCTCTTCTTCTTTCCTTTACTACCTTCACCACGATTGGCCATATTATGTTGCCTAAGTTAGGACTCAAGTGTCTATATTGCCTAAAGGAGACCCTCATGAGGAGTTTGTATTAGCATGATCCAAGACAACCCCAACCACTACCTCCATTTAGGAACTAAACCAATTTTGTAACATCACCAGAATCGATCGATTGACTGATCCAATCGGTCGACCAATCCCCTCACTTTTGTCCACCCAATGGAGAAAAAGAAGAGAGATAGGGAGCTTAAACCTCCATTCCTAGGCCAAACAAAGTAGTGCAATTTTCATCTATGTAATTCTGGATTTTTTCAGAATCAGTCGACCGAAAACGAAATCGGTCAACCAATCCTACCTTTTGGTCGTCCAATTCTGTAATTCCAATCGATTGATTCTCACCACAGTAAGAACCCCATTCGACTGACCAAGTCAAGGACTGATTTTTAGGCAGTTGACCTATTTGGCCTTTTCGGTTGACCTACTTTTCCCTGAAACCAGGACCAAGTTATGGGCTAGGTCGGTCGACCAATTTTGTCATTCCGGTCGACCAATTCCCTTATTTTGGTTCCAGAACATCATTTTATCTGAATTATACTTTGCTTAAGAACCATACTTGAAAAATAGTATAGTGGAAATGGTATGACATACTGTGGGTTACTGCTAGGTTTGATTTCCTTTCCATGGAACTGTATCATGAAATAGATTACACTTGTTTACTATTCAATTTAGAACAACTCCTTATTTTCACTATTAACTTTGTTTTAGTACTGTTACGAAAAGTTTATTTCATTTTCTTGTTATAGAATGTGCACTCTCATAGTTTCTTTCTAATGCTATCATGTACCTTACTTTCGTTATGAAGGCAAATCCTACTGAGCACAATCGCTCACGTATCCCTCTTGTCCTTTCAGGAATTCCAGATGGGGCAAACCCTTTAGGGGACTATGTGTCGAGCAATTCTTTTCTTTCTTTCTTTCTTTTTTTTTTCTTATCAATCCCAGATGCCCTAGATTTTGGCAACCTAGAATATTGTAAATATTAACTAGAATCCTTAGTTGTACAAATCATATTGTATTATTCTGTTGCACTGCTTGATGAATGTAATTAAAGATTTTAACTATCTGATAGGAGTACTTTGTTTCCGTTTCCTTTTGCTCACATTACTAATGATCAGTCTGTTCCCATGAAAATTTAATTACCTATTTACTTTTATTATTTTGGGTGATTAACAAAATTCCTTCAATAATTTCTAACATATATTTCATAAGTCTAAGTACAGGAATTATACCAAGGTCACACAAACCAATGTTGGTAAGCATTACCTCTCTGAAGCTTTTATCTTGTCAAGATCATATTTCTCGAGGTCCACATCGACTTCTGTTGAAAGTCACAACGACTTCCTTTAGTGCTATAACGATTTGAATTCATAACGATTTCGTAAGTGTCTGAACGACTTCTTTTGATTACAAACAATCGTTCTCACAACGATTCTATAAGTCATCGTAACGATGTCTTCAGAACTCATAAGACTTGCCCGTCATAACGATTTCTTAAGTTATCATAATGATTTCTTTAGAATTCGCAACGACTTGCTCGCCGTAACGATTTCTTAAGTATCATAACGATTTCTTTAGAATTCGCAATGACTTGCTCGCCGTAACGATTTCTTAAGTTATCATAACGATTTCTTCAGAATTCGCAATGACTTGCTCGCCGTAACGATTTCTTAAGTTATCATAATGATTTCTTTAGAATTCGCAAGTACTTGCTTTCTGCAACGATTTCTTTAAAGCTCATAATGATTTGTTAAGTGTTTCACAACGATTTCTTCGTGAACACAACGACTTGCTTTCTGCAACGATTTCTTTAAAGCTCATAACGATTATTAAGTGTTTCACAACGATTTCTTCTGTGAACACAACGACTTGCTTTCTATAATGACTTATTAGTGTTCATACTGCATCCTTCTGTAAATGTAACGATTTCTATGACTCATAACGACTTGGTCAAACTGACTTGATCATAACGAGTTCATAAGTCATATAGACAACGACTTTATGGTTTATATCGACTTGACATTTATTTTAAAGCATTGAATAGTCAAAGTCTTCTATTATCTATCTGATATGAAGACAAAACGTATCTCTGCATGCATGCAGATGATATCTTTTCATTATCGTGCATATTCTGTCAACATCTTTTAGAACAAGCTATTGGCATTGCTATTTTGGTGAATACTCATATCAACGTTTACTGACAATAAAGAGACAGCCTAGCTGTCTACTGTTTTAGCATTTAATATGTGCAGGGCCCAAAAGACATTCTGTCATACAACGTTGGACCATACAGACGCCAGAAGACATTATCTCTTTGCGTGCTCAACTAGTTAAAAGATTGTTGAAGCTTCCAAACATCAAGCAGTCTAACGTCTACAATCTAAGAGACAACAGTTACTTAACGGCCGTATTTCAAATGGAGATATAAATACAAGACAGAAGTTCAGAAGAAAACATGACGACGAACGCTCAAGCTATTCAAATTTTCTGAAAGAATTCTAAGAGCCTAGAACCTCATTCCCTCTGTGTTGCTCTTTGCTCTCCACTCTGTAGTGAAAATCTTGAGAGAGCTTGTGTAGTTCTGAGAGTGTGCCTGTTTAGATCTCTTGCTCAGTGCTTGTTACTTCAGATCTTGGCTTGTAAAAGCTTGATCTAGGGGCTTGAATTCTTCTATTCTCTTTGTTGTGTTTCCCTTCGTGTGTGAAGGAAGACCTGGTGGGATCCAGGGTGCTGTTTCCCTTCGGATGTGAAGGAGGACCTGGTGGGGTATCCAGGGTGTTGTGTTCCCTTCTGGGGCGAAGGAAGACCAGCTGAGCTGGGTGTTGTAGTGTCCATAGGGGGACTGTACCCTAGTTAGTGAAATCCTGAGGTGTTGCTCAGGGACTAGACGTAGGACTCCTAAGGAAAGGAGGTCCGAACCAGGATAATTCCTTGCGTTGTGTGATTGATCTTTATGGGTTTGTTGTTCACACTAACCGTTACTAACAACATCGAAGATTGTTTGTGTATATTTTTTACGTACAGGTATCACCTAGATAGAATTTTTAAAGACCCATTCACCCCCCCCTCTGGGCCTGTCAACTGGGCAACAAGTGGTATCAGAGCGAGTCTCTTCGACAAAAAAAGGATCCAACGATCTGAAGAGTAAAGATCCATGGCAGCCCAAGGTCACAATGAAGGTCAGTCTGTCAACCGACCACCATTGTTCGATGGAGAGGATTACACTTACTGGAAAACAAGAATGGAGTACTTTCTGCAAGGCCACGATTATCAGATATGGTCCATAGTAGAAGAAGGCGATCTTCTGGTCACAAATGAGAAAGCTCAGTGGACAGACGACGATAGGAAGAAGATCTCGCAGAACTGTAAAGCAAAGAGTATTCTGTGCTGTGCCCTTAGTAAAAAGGAGTTCAACAGAGTTTCAGCCTGCAAATCCGCAATGGAAATGTGGGAAAAGCTCAGAATCACCTATGAAGGCACAGACAAGGTGAAGGAAACAAGAATAGACATTCTTGTAGCACAGTACGAGAGATTTCAAATGCAATCAGGTGAGTCCATTACCCAAATGTTCAGTAGATTTACAGATATTACAAATGGGTTAGCTGGACTAGGAAAGACCTATGAAATGGGAGATATGGTCAGAAAGATTCTTAGATCTTTACCATCCTCATGGACCCCAAAGGTAACAGCCATTGAGGAAGCTAATGATCTAAAGAGAATGTCCTTAGAAAAGCTCATTGGGTCCCTTATGGCTCATGAGATAAACATGGAGAGATTAGGAGAATTCTCCAGCAGAAAGAAGCAGTCAAATGCGCTCAAGGTCAATGAGAATTCATCAGAAGAATCACTCGACAACAGTGAAAGCTGTAAGGACAGTGATGAAGATGAAGAAGCTATGCTATCAAGGAAGTTGAACACATTCTAGCCAAAAAGAAGAAGTTCCAATATGGAATAAGACATTTCAAGAGAAATAAAGACTTCAAGAAACCAGATGGGAAGGATCAGAAAAAGGGTGAGCCCATTTGCTATGAGTGTAAAAAGCCAGGACATATCAAAGCTGAATGTCCAAAACTCAAGAAGCCTGAATTCAAGAAGAGAGAAAACTTCAAGAATTCAGGAAATACAAAAAGAAAGCAATGGCAGCTGCGTGGGAGAACAGTAGTGACTCAGACAGTGAGTCGAGTTCATGCAGTGATGAAGAAGAAGCCAATTTGGCTTTCATGGCAAATACCGAAGATAAGGTAACCTCTGACTCTTCCTTTGATTCATGCAATGATTCTGATTCAAACAATTTAGAGGAAGCATTCAATGACTATATAATAAATATAGAGAAGTAACTAAACTGTTAAAAGCAAATAAGAAAAATATTGTCTGTCTAGAAAACACTAACTCAGATCTAAAAACAGAAAATGAAGAACTAGAAAAACAAATAACTGAACTTAGAAGAAGAAATGAATTATTATGCGAAGATCTAAAAGATAAGAATAAACAAATAATAAACTTGAAAAACAAGCAAGCTCAGACGAATTAAAACTGAAATTAAGATTAACAGAAGAAAATATACAGTTATCTAGCATATTAGAAAAATTCACAAATGGCAAAAATTCCTTAATATTAAAAGGTGCTAGAAGATCAGGTAAGAACAAACATGGATTAGGATATACACCTCCGGATAATGAAGAAACTATAATCTATCCTAAAATATACCCGACTCCAAAATTTGTACCAGAACAAGACATAGCATATAAAGCAAATTTCAAATATATTGAAAAAGTAACTAAAACATCTTGTGTAGTCATTGCAATAAGTTAGGTCACATAAAAACCACGTGTCCAACAAGACATAAGAAATGGGTAATAAAAAGAAAAGTTGATGATACTAACCTGTCAAGACCCAAAAGAATTGGGTACCTAAAACTTGATGTTTTATTCAGGTTAACACTCGAGCATCCAAATGGTATTTGGACAGTGGGTGCTCAAGGCACATGTCAGGGAATCAGAAGCTATTCACCCATCTACAAGCTGAAGAAGGAATAGTACCTATGGAGACAATGGGAAAGGAACAGTGATTGGCAGTGGTTCTGTGAGCAACAAAGGAAAGATAGTCATTGAAGATGTATTGCTTGTCAAAGGATAAAGCACAATCTCATCAGCATCAGTCAGCTTTGTGACAGAGGTCATCAGATTCAGTTTCAAGAGTCAAAGTGCAGCATATTAAAGAATATGAGCAGTAATTTTCGAAGCCAATAGAGAAAAGAACCTGTATGCACTTCATCTTGAAGAACTCAAGGATCAAGATGTCTGTTTGGCAGTAAACAAGGACAATCCACTAAACTGTGGCACAGAAGACTAGGACATTGCAGCATAGATAGCATGAGAAAATTGCTAAAGAAAAATCTTGTGGAAGGTCTGCCAAAGGTCAGTGCAAAAATGGAAGGTGTTGTAGATCTTGTGCTAAGGGAAAGCACACCAAGAGCTCCTTCAAGTCAAAAACGATGGTAACCACCTCAAAACCCTTAGAGCTCTTTATGGATCTATTTGGGCCAATGAGGACTACCAGTCTTGGAGGAAAGAACTTTGGATTTGTCATAGTCGATGATTACTCAAGATTCACATGGGTATCATTCCTAGAGCAAAGATGACACATTTGAAAACTTTGTCAGTTTAGCAAGAAGGTTCAGAAAGACAAGAATTCAGTATTATTAGTATTCGATCAGATCATGGAGGTGAATTTCAGAATGAGAAATTTGCTAAGTTCTGTGATGATCAGGGATTGAGCATAATTTCTCAGCACCAAGGACACCACAGCAAAATGGAATTGCTGAGAGAAAGAAATAGAACTCTATTGGATATGGCAAGAACAATGCTATCGAAATATGATCTGCCAAGGTATTTTTGGGCTGAAGCAGTCAACACAGCAAGCTACATTATCAACAGAGTAATGATCAGGCCAATCCTAAAGAAGACTGCATATGAACTGTTCAAAGGAAAGAAACCAAAGATCAGCCACTTCAGGACATTTGGATGTCCTTGCTTCTCCACAACAATGGAAAAAGGGACATTGGTAAGTTGGATGCCAAATCAGATGAAGGCATCTTCATGGGGTACACCTCTAAACCCAAAGGCTATAGAGTATTTAATAAACGCACTTTATTAATTGAACAGTCTGTCATATTATTTTTGATGAAACTAACCCTTCCTTGAGAAAGGAAGAAGATAGTGATAATGACGATGCAGATGAATTGTCCAAGAAACTAAAGAATACATCAATTGAGGACAAGGATGATCCATCTCTGGAAGACATGCAACAAAAGGAAATTACACATGAAAATCTTCCAAAGGAATGGAGATACAAGAAAGATCATCACCTGAGAATATTATTGGTGATCCATCTATAGGGGTAAGAACAAGAGGTAACATGATACCTTGTGATTATTTAGCATTTGTTTCTCAAATAGAGCCAAGGACAGTCAATGAAACTCTTGGTGATGAATCTTGGATCTTGGCCATACAAGATGAACTAAATCAGTTCAAGAGAAACTAAGTATGGTCACTTGTTCCTAGACCATCAGACTATCCAGTTATTGGCACCAAATGGGTGTTCAAAAACAAATTGGATGGCTGGTGTGATCTTAAGAAACAAGGCCAGACTGGTAGCTTAAGGCTATTCCCAAGAGGAAGGCATAGATTTCGATGAAACCTATGCACCTGTAGCTAGACTTGAGGCTATTAGAATATTACTTGCATATGCATCAGCATTAGACTTAAAACTATTTCAAATGGATGTCAAATCTGCATTCTTAAATGGTTTTATAAAAGAGAAAGTTTATGTGGAACAACCCCGGGTTTTGATGACACAGAATTTCCTAATCATGTTTTCAAACTTCATAAAGCTTTATATGGATTAAAGCAAGCACCTAGGGCCTGGTATGAAAGGCTTAGTTCTTTTCTTCTAAACCATGGTTTCAGTAGAGGTCTAGTAGCTAGCACTCTATTTGTAAAATCAAAAGTTAAAAGCATACTACTTGTACAGATTTATGTAGATGATATTATCTTTGGATATCACTGATGAATCCCTTTGCAAGTATTTTGAAAAGTTAATGCAGGGAGAATTTGAGATTGAGCATGATGGGAGAGCTCAATTATTTCCTTGGACTACAAATCAAGCAAGGAAAAGAAGGAACTCACATCTACCAAGCAAAGTACACAAAAGAACTCTTGAAAAAATTGGATTCGATAATGCCAAGCCACTGTCAACACCATGAGTACATCAACAAGGATGGACAGTGACAAAGATGGTATGAAAGTAGATCAAAAGGTCTATAGAGGTATGATAGGTCACTACTGTATTTAACAGCTAGTAGACCCGATATTCTATTTAGTGTATGCATGTGTGCTAGGTATCAAGCAGATCCTAGAGAATCACATTTAATCTCTGTGAAAAGAATATTTAGATATTTAACTAGAACTCATGATTTAGGTCTGTGGTATCAAAATCTTGTGAAATTAATTTAGTAGGATACTCTGATGCTGACTATGCTGGATGCAAAGTAGATAGAAAAAGCACCAGTGGTTGTTGTCAATTTTTTGCAGGGTGTTTGATATCCTGGTCATCAAAGAAACAAAATTCAGTGGCACTGTCTACAGCAGAAGCTGAGTACGTGGCTACTGGAAGTTGTTGTACACAACTCCTATGGATAAGCAACAACTTGAAGATTTTGGATTAAATATCAAATCGATTCCACTATTGTGTGACAACACCAGTGCTATCAATCTCACCAAAAATCCAGTCCAACATTCAAGGACCAAGCATATTGAGGTTAGATATCATTTCATTCGTGATCATGTTGCAAATGGTAATATTGAAATATCCTTTATTGATACAAACGGTCAGTTAGCAGACATTTTCATAAAAGCCTTACCTGAAGAGAGATTCACATCTCTTAGAAGGGAATTGAGCATGTGTAATTTGTGAAAAGATTTCTGTTTAAAACTGGCATATAAATTTTAAGAATTAAGTAAAATTTCCCTCCATGGATTTAAGCAAAAGAAATTCAAATTATCTTTCCTGGCCGCTCTTTTATTAAAGTCGGTTGAATAGTCAAACTCTTTTGTCTTTCTGCCGCCTTTTTTGCGCCTCATTTTCCTTAAAGCATTTATTTAATTGCAAAAAATCGAATGTGGGAACGATTCATCTCCATCTTTCACCTTTTTCCTCTTTCGTCTGGTTGCCTGAGCCGATGCCCTAACGATTCGGTCATCGACTCTCTGCAAGTTTGAAGCTTTTCTCCTTCCCACGACAAATTTTTGAGGGCTTTTACTCCTTCTTCCACTCAATCTCCTAGAAAAACCTTTTCACCTGAATCCATGGCCGCATCCATCATTTCTGGCAGTCTGGGTGGTTACAGCACTGAGTTTCTCACCTGAGCAGCAGGGCGTTCACCTTTGTGAAGACCAAGCTGTGTGGAAATAAAGCAGTAGATGTGTTGTGATTTGAGAAGAACGGGATGCACAGTGTTGTGGCAGCATGAGCAGGATTGTTAGACCCCGAATTTTTATTCACTTTTATATATATGTATGTATATGAATGGTGTGTTGGGAGTTTGCTTGTTGTGTGCATAGCATGCGTAGTTCATTGTGCCTACTATAAGTTTTATATCTCGTGAGCATGAGCATATACGTATATATATATATATATATTATATATATATTACGTGTATTCGCGTAGAAGTGAGAAATTAGCTAAATTAAGAAGTAATATGAATGTTCTCTGTTCTTTTCCAAGAATCTTAGACTTAGAATGATTGAGTAATATTATGTATGTATTTTCTAAATAATGAAGAATATCCTATACTACCTATTTCATGGAATTTTGTACGAGAGTATATGAAGTACATATGTGTATGTACGTATGTATGTTATCTTATGCGTGTGACAATTGTATACCTAATTCTACATGCATAACACCTTGGTGTACTTATGTATGCATGAGTATGTTTAGTTGTAAACATGGTTCATTGCATGGTTTAGTAAATGCGTGCATTGTACTTCGTACATTGCATGTACATAAAGAGTTCAAGCATGGTAGGTGTATTTAGTGGTTTATATTGGGATTCTATACTCCTCATGAATAACATGCATGTATTTTTATGATAATTAGGTGAGAATAGTCAATTGGCTAAATCATGCATATAGTACTTAAGCAATGTTAGGTAAAGTTGTGCAAGTTAATCTAATTACCGGTGCGCATGTTGTATCCATCTATTTCAAGCATAATGTACACAAGTATGCTACACCCGTGTGTGTATGCGTAGGTAGATAACTACGTACATCTTATCTTAGTGTATTCATGTATGCCTGTGTATGCCTAGGTATAAATGTTATTGATTGCCCGGTGTAGTAATATACTATTATACTTATACCTTGTATGCGTATGAAGATATTCATGTGCGTGTTGTTATCTTGATGTACCTATGTATGTATGTGTAGGATTAGTAGTAAATATTGGATGTTTACATGGTGTAGTGGTGTATACACTATACTACATAGGTTTCATGTGCATGTATGAGTGGACTAAGCATGGTTCTGCATAATTTTAAGTTCTGGCAGAAGAGTGTCTTGGCATCAACATGGATGGACGCCCATGTTATGTCAGCGTCCATATCGACGGACGCCAACCTAATGTAGCGTCCATGGATGTGGACGTCAATATCTCTAATTTTCTGTGCGCAGCAGAGCGCAGAGAGCACTCATTGGGCCAGGCTTCTGATTGGGGAGATGTCTTCCCAACGTCTCTTACTTGTCCCTTCAGTCCTGCACGAGCCCCTCTTGTCCCCTTATTCTATAAAACACCTCTCTTTGCAACCTAGAGAGCTCTCTTGGCTCATTGTCTAAAAGGAAAACCCTAGCTGAGAGAAGAGATGAGGGACTGACCTTGGAAGGCTTAGATCCGGCGACTGGAGGCGTTTTCGGGTGAGCTTCTACAACAAGGAGGAAGGCCATACATAGGAGAAGGCTTCCCCGGCGTCGGACTGCGGCCTGCAACCCCCTGGAACCCAAAGCAAAGGATTTCTGGAGGCTTCTTGGCAAGTGCCAAGGAGAGCTCCATCGGCTATTTTGATCCGTTTAGAGGTTTTTCTTCAGGCAAGTAAACCCTAGGTCTTGAGCCTAGACATACCCCCTAAGTCTTAGGAATTTTGTGGATCTTAATTCGTGTCCTGGAACCCCTATTCTGACTTTTTTCCAAGCTCGGTCTGTGTTCTTACACAGACAGGAACTTGACGGCAAGAGACCTTACCGTCAAGTGCAACTGTTAACGGCATGCGATAATGCCGTCAACCCCTGTACACGGCCAGGTCATTGACGTTGAGTTCGTCAGGACAGAACCGTTAACTGTTTTCTCCCTTAAATGACTATTTTCGATGTGTTTCTCGCGATGAGGATATACTGTAAACCCTATACGTTATGTAAGATATCTATTGTGGTGTGTGGATGGGTTATTGAGCATGGTATGAGTAATGCAATTTAATTGCTTTGCGAAAATGCATGTATGTTAAGGCAATGACCTTCTTGACTCACTGTTTGGATGATTAGTGAGGGTCGGAAAGTGCTAAATGTTGTGAGCCATGTATGCATGCATCAGTTTATTCCCTGCAATTTCTATGACTTTCCCATGTTTATATGATTTGTTAGAATTCATGTTTTGGGAAAATAGAGAACATGTGTAGGACTATTAAATTCTCTAGTAAATCGTGCTTTGTGCAATAAATACGGGAAGAATTTCGTGCGAATACAGGCATGTTAGGTCAGGGCTGAGGCATGTTAAATCAATTGCTTATGCTAGATTTCCATGCTAATAGGGATTTCAAATAGCATGTGAAATGGATGTTTGATTTTCTGTAAATTCGTTTTAGTTCAGAAAAATCTGAAAACTTGCATGTAAAATCCTAAACTTGAAACCAGTATGTGGTCAAAGTTTCAGGTCATTTGGACAATTATACAGTGCAATATGAAATTTCCATGCAAAATGTGACTAATGCAAGCTATTATGAAATGATTTGGTTTCTGAACAATTTAACCTGATTAATGAAACCTCCGGAATGTTAATTATGGTCATCTGTAGTAGCATGATTAGGAGAAAAATAGAGTCACATTGTGCATGAGAAAATGAAGGAGATGTGAGTGTTATGTGTAAAATACGTGTTAAAAACTCGATATGAGTAAAGTGTAAAAGTTGTGCCTATGTGACACTGCTACCCTAGAGGCATCGGGAGCTGTATATAGAAAAGTCCCTATGGAAGGCTCCATGTGATATAAGTTTGTCCCAAAGGCATTGGGAAAAACCCGGAGGTGGACAAGTACCACTGGATAGGGTGGAGAGGGCTTCTCCCAGTATGCGCAGTTACCAAGATTCACCGCTGTATTGCCTAGGTGGTGAGTATGTGTATGAGTTGTGTCATGCATTGTGATATGAGTTGTGTTGAGAGCTGTGCTAAGGAATGAGCACGAGCTATGAGATATTTGTTAGTGTCCTCCACTGGTGGTTAGGACTATGTGTCATGGCAAATTGTTTAAGCAATGAAAAATGAATAAAGTGTGAAATATGTGAACATGGCACGTGGTAAGTGCCCATGATGCACGTGGTAAGTGCAATTGATGTGATACGTGATAAGTGAAAGTGGTAGAGTAAATGATGTGGAAACGTGTAAATTGTGTAAGTGTGAACATGTGTACATGTTAAATGTGTAAAAGTGAACAATGTGAATGAGTAAGTGTGCAATCATGTGGGATAAATGTGTTAGATTGTGAACTTATGATATATGTCATGAAAGTGTAAATGCATATCCAAACAGCAACCTAAATGTATGCAAAACGATGTTTCACATGTGTAAGAACGAGTAGAATCCATATTAGGAACTTCCCTTTCAAACATATGAGAATCTCACGTTAATTGCTATCATGTTGTGATTGAATTGTATATATATACATAGCTCTCATGTGAATGAAATGGTAGTGAGCATGTAATTATATTTTCACGTTTGCAAAAGGTTGATTATGAATATGGCAAATGCATGAAAAATATTTGGATTCTATGCTAGTTGAAAGGCTCAATTAGTATAAAAGTTCATACTTAAGTGCTCATGGATTGCTAAATGGTTTCACCATGTTTTAACCTTCAAGTCATACTACAAATGTGAAACTATGTGCATGTGATTTTATTATGTTAAAACAGCAAGTAAATTGTATAAATAAATACAAAAAGGTCATGTGAAAAGAAAGTAGTCATCGTGCTAGCTTGTTCTTTTCTTTACGCTCAATTGTATGCTCTAGTAGTAGAAATATCTATGGGTTAAAAGAATGTGTGGACGAATCATGCTACATGTTAATGTATTAAATAAGTGCATGTGTATGGTGTAATGCTCATGATTTAGAATAGAATTATGGTAGACTAAAGCATGCTCCTGTGAAGATAATATGTATTGCTAGTTGAAAGTAAGGACCATGAGTACCTTCGTGATTTGATGATAGTGTGCATCTCTTTAATGTTAATGCCATATTGTGAGTGTGACATGTTTAAGTTTAAGACTTTGGTTTGCTTGCTGAGTCTTTGGACTCACTCTTGCTTCGGCGTACAGGTTGACAGGTATCGGGTTCTAGAAGGAAGCTTGGTGAGGACCGTCATTAGAAGACTATTTTGTGGAGCTGTTACTAGTTGTACTTTCCTTTTTTTTCCTAGCACGAAAAGGATTATTGTATGGACAATATTGGACAATGTAGTTCTTTTATCTTGTATTAATGTGGACATTGTCTTTCTATTTCGCTATTTAGATTGTGGAATGTGTGTTGGTGATGGGTAAGAGTTGAGTTATTTATTTTATTCCGCTGTACTCTATTGCTATCCAGGTACATATCAACCTATCGACTAGTGTTGGGTACATGTCCCACTGTGACGACGCCCTTTATACCGATGGAGATTGGTATAATCGTACCGGTATGAAGAGGGTCGTTACAGACATTGGTATCAGAGCCCAAGGTTGAGACTGTACATGGATAGACCATCACCATCACAATATTGCAAAGTCTTCATAGAAAATTTGTCCATACATGTAGAAATTACTAATACTAGATGGAAGAAAGTAAGGGGAATAGTTAGGATATAGTAACCTAGGTTCTAGTTGGGTTATTTATTTTGCAGACGATGGCTGGACGTGGTAGACGTAGTGCTCAGTCTCGGAGGTATGAGCAGAACCGCAAGCTAAAGAATTTTGTGAAAGGACTTAAGCCATCAGTGAGGGCTAGACTTCTGGAACTCGATTTGCGTATCTTAGGAGAACTTCTAGGTGTGACCACCCAGCAAGAGAATGGAGCGGGATCTCTCCCAGAGGGGGAGGCTACTACAAAGGAGAATATGATCAAGCCATTCCAAAGGCAAGATAAGAAGAAGGAGAAACCCTTGGAAAGTCAACAATCAACTGTGGCCTCAAGCATCGAGAAACCCGAGTGCACCCAGTGCGGGAAGCGTCATGGCGGGAAAGCATGTTGGAGAAAGGAAGGAAGGTGTCTTAAATGTGGAAGCAAAGATCATCAGCTTAAGAGTGTCCGAATCTGAAGACGAAGTTCACTCCGCGAGGTGCTTCATCGACCGCGATATAGGAGCAAGGAATAGCTGGTGATGACCTCGGCGACGTCACCACAGGTACTCGATGCGATCTTCGAGGACGAAGATCTTTTTCTAGAGGGGGAGAGTGTTAGACCCCGAATTTTTATTCTCTTTTATATATATGTATGTATATGAATGGTGTGTTGGGAGTTCGCTTGTTGTGTGCATAGCATGCGTAGTTCATTGTGCCTACTATAAGTTTTATACTTCTCGTGAGCATGAGCATATATATATATATATATATAATATAATATATATATATGTATGTATACGTGTATTCGCGTAGAAGTGAGAAATTAGCTAAATTAAGAAGTAATATGAATGTTCTCTGTTCTTTTCGAAGAATCTTAGAATGATTGAGTAATATTATGTATGTATTTTCTAAATAATGAAGAATATCCTATACTACCTATTTCATGGAATTTTGTACGAGAGTATATGAAGTACATATGTGTATGTACGTATGTATGTTATCTTATGCGTGTGACAATTGTATACCTAATTCTACATGCATAACACCTTGGTGTACTTATGTATGCATGAGTATGTTTAGTTGTAAACATGGTTCATTGCATGGTTTAGTAAATGCGTGCATTGTACTTCGTACATTGCATGTACATAAAGAGTTCAAGCATGGTAGGTGTATTTAGTAGTTTATATTGGGATTCTATACTCCTCATGAATAACATGCATGTATTTTTATGATAATTAGGTGAGAATAGTCAATTGGCTAAATCATGCATATAGTACTTAAGCAATGTTAGGTAAAGTTGTGCAAGTTAATCTAATTACCGGTGCGCATGTTGTATCCATCTATTTCAAGCATAATGTACAAAAGTATGCTACACCCGTGTGTGTATGCATAGGTAGATATCTACGTACATCTTATCTTAGTGTATTCATGTATGCTTGTGTATGCCTAGGTATAAATGTTATTGATTGCCCGGTGTAGTAATATACATATTATACCTTATACCTTGTATGCGTATGAAGATATTCATGTGCGTGTTGTTATCTTGATGTACCTATGTATGTATGTGTAGGATTAGTAGTAAATATTGGATGTTTACATGGTGTAGTGGTGTACACTATACTACATAGGTTTCATGTGCATGTATGAGTGGACTAAGCATGGTTCTGCATAATTTTAAGTTCTAGCAGAAGAGTGTCATGGCGTCAACATGGATGGACGCCCATGTTATGTCAGCGTCCATATCGACGGACGCCAACCCTAATGTAGCTGTCCATGGATGTGGACGTCAATATCTCTAATTTTCTGTGCGCAGCAGAGCGCAGAGAGCACTCATTGGGCCAGGCTTCTGATTGAGGAGATGTCTTCCCAACGTCTCTTACTTGTCCCTTCAGTCCTGCATGAGCCCCTCTTGTCCCCTTATTCTATAAAACACCTCTCTTTGCAACCTAGAGAGCTCTCTTGGCTCATTTTATAAAAGGAAAACCCTAGCTGAGAGAAGAGATGAGGGACTGACCTTGGAAGGCTTAGATCTGGCGACTGGAGGCGTTTTCGGGTGAGCTTCTACAACAAGGAGGAAGGTCATACATAGGAGGAGGCTTCCCCGGCGTTGGACTGCGGCCTGCAACACCCTGGAACCCGGAGCAAAGGATTTCTGGAGGCTTCTTGGCAAGTGCCAAGGAGAGCTCCATCGGCTATTTTGATCAGTTTAGAGGTTTTTCTTCAGGCAAATAAACCCTAGGTCTTGAGCCTAGACATACCCCCTAAGTCTCAGGAATTTTGTGGATCTTAATTCGTGTCCTGGAACCCCTATTCTGACTTTTTTCCAAGCTCGGTCTGTGTTCTTACACAGACAGGAACTTGACGGCAAGAGACCTTGCCGTCAAGTGCATCTGTTAACGGCATGCGATAATGCCGTCAACCCCTGTACACGGCCAGGTCATTGACGTTGAGTTCGTTAGGACAGAACCGTTAACTATTTTCTCCCTTAAATGACTATTTTCGATGTGTTTCTCGCGATGAGGATATACTGTAAACCCTATACGTTATGTAAGATATCTATTGTGGTGTGTGGATGGGTTATTGAGCATGGTATGAGTAATGCAATTTAATTGCTTTGCAAAAATGCATGTATGTTAAGGCAATGACCTTCTTGACTCACTGTTTGGATGATTAGTGAGGGTCGGAAAGTGCTAAATGTTGTGAGCCATGTATGCATGCATCAGTTTATTCCCTGCAATTTCTATGATTTTCCCATGTTTATATGATTTGTTAGAATTCATGTTTTGGGAAAATAGAGAACATGTGTAGGACTATTAAATTCTCTAGTAAATCATGCTTTGTGCAATAAATACGGGTAGAATTCGTGCGAATACAGGCATGTTAGGTCAGGGCTGAGGCATGTTAAATCAATTGCTTATGCTAGATTTCCATGCTAATAGGGATTTCAAATAGCATGTGAAATGGATGTTTGATTTTCTGTAAATTCGTTTTAGTTCATAAAAATCAGAAAACTTGCATGTAAAATCCTAAACCTGAAACCAGTATGTGTTCAAAGTTTCAGGTCATTTGGACAATTATACAGTGCAATATGAAATTTCCATGCAAAATGTGTGACTAATGCAAGCTATTATGAAATGATTTGGTTTCTGAACAATTTAACCTGATTAATGAAACCTCCGGAATGTTAATTATGGTCATCTGTAGTAGCATGATTAGGAGAAAAACAGAGTCACATTGTGCATGAGAAAATGAAGGAGATGTGAGTGTTATGTGTAAAATACGTGTTAAAAACTCGGTATGAGTAAAGTGTAAAAGTTGTGCCTATGTGACACTGCTACCCTAGAGGCATCGGGAGCCGTATATAGAAAAGTCCCTATGGAAGGCTCCATGTGATATAAGTTTGTCCCAAAGGCATTGGGAAAAACCCGGAGGTGGACAAGTACCACTGGATAGGGTGGAGAGGGCTTCTCCCGGTCTGCGCAGTTACCAAGATTCACCGCTGTATTGCCTAGGTGGTGAGTATGTGTATGAGTTGTGTCATGCGTTGTGATATGAGTTGTGTTATGAGTTGTGTTGAGAGCTGTGCTAAGGAATGAGCACGAGCTATGAGATATTTGTTAGTGTCCTCTACTGATGGTTAGGACTATGTGTCATGGCAAATTGTTTAAGCAATGAAAAATGAATAAAGTGTGAAATATGTGAACATGGCACGTGGTAAGTGCCCATGATGCACGTGGTAAGTGCAATCGATGTGATACGTGATAAGTGAAAGTGGTAGAGTAAATGATGTGGAAACGTGTAAATTGTGTAAGTGTGAACATGTGTAAAAGTGAACAATGTGAATGAGTAAGTGTGCAATCATGTGGGATAAATGTGTTAGATTGTGAACTTATGATATATGTCATGAAAGTGTTAAATGCATATCCAAACAGCAACCTAAATGTATGCAAAACGATGTTTCACATGTGTAAGAACGAGTAGAATCCATATTTGGAACTTCCCTTTCAAACATATGAGAATCTCACGTTAATTGCTATCATGTTGTGATTGAATATATATATATATAGCTCTCATGTGAATGAAATGGTAGTGAGCATGTAATAGGATTTTCACGTTTGCAAAAGGTTGATTATGAATATGGCAAATGCATGAAAAATATTTGGATTCCATGCTAGTTGAAAGGCTCAATTAGTATAAAAGTTCATACTTAAGTGCTCATGGATTGCTAAATGGTTTCACCATGTTTTAACCTTCAAGTCATGCTACAAATGTGAAACTATGTGCATGTGATTTTATTATGTTAAAACAGCAAGTAAATTGTATAAATAAATACAAAAAGGTCATGTGAAAAGAAAGTAGTCATCGTGCTAGCTTGTTCTTTTCTTTACGCTCAATTGTATGCTCTAGTAGTAGAAATATCTATGGGTTAAAAGAATGTGTGGACGAATCATGCTACATGTTAAATGTATTAAATAAGTGCATGTGTATGATGTAATGCTCATGATTTAGAATAGAATTATGGTAGACTAAAGCATGCTCCTGTGAAGATAATATGTATTGCTAGTTGAAGTAAGGACCATGAGTACCTTCGTGATTTGATGATAGTGTGCATCTCTTTAATGTTAATGCCATATTGTGAGTGTGACATGTTTAAGTTTAAGACTTTGGTTTGCTTGCTGAGTCTTTGGACTCACTCTTGCTTCGGCGTACAGGTTGACAGGTATCGGGTTCTAGAAGGAAGCTTGGTGAGGATCGTCATTAGAAGACTATTTTGTGGAGCTGTTACTAGTTGTACTTTCCTTTTTTTTCCTAGCACGAAAAGGATTATTGTATGGACAATATTTGGACAATGTAGTTCTTTTATCTTGTATTAATGTGGACATTGTCTTTCTATTTCGCTATTTAGATTGTGGAATGTGTGTTGGTGATGGGTAAGAGTTGAGTTATTTATTTTATTCCGCTGTACTCTATTGCTATCCAGGTACATATCAACCTATCGACTAGTGTTGGGTACATGTCCCACTGTGACGACGCCCTTTATACCGATGGAGATTGGTATAATCGTACCGGTATGAAGAGGGTCGTTACAGACATTGGTATCAGAGCCCAAGGTGAGACTGTACATGGATAGACCATCACCATCACAATATTGCAAAGTCTTCATAGAAAATTTGTCCATACATGTAGAAATTACTAATACTAGATGGAAGAAAGTAAGGGGAATAGTTAGGATATAGTAACCTAGGTTCTAGTTGGGTTATTTATTTTGCAGACGATGGCTGGACGTGGTAGACGTAGTGCTCAGTCTCGGAGGTATGAGCAGAACCGCAAGCTAAAGAATTTTGTGAAAGGACTTAAGCCATCAGTGAGGGCTAGACTTCTGGAACTCGATTTGCGTATCTTAGGAGAACTTCTAGGTGTGACCACCCAGCAAGAGAATGGAGCGGGATCTCTCCCAGAGGGGGAGGCTACTACAAAGGAGAATATGATCAAGCCATTCCAAAGGCAAGATAAGAAGAAGGAGAAACCCTTGGAAAGTCAACAATCAACTGTGGCCTCAAGCATCGAGAAACCCGAGTGCACCCAGTGCGGGAAGCGTCATGGCGGGAAAGCATGTTGGAGAAAGGAAGGAAGGTGTCTTAAATGTGGAAGCAAAGATCATCAGCTTAAGAGTGTCCGAATCTGAAGACGAAGTTCACTCCGCGAGGTGCTTCATCGACCGCGATATAGGAGCAAGGAATAGCTGGTGATGACCTCGGCGACGTCACCACAGGTACTCGATGCGATCTTCGAGGACGAAGATCTTTTTCTAGAGGGGGAGAGTGTTAGACCCCGAATTTTTATTCTCTTTTATATATATGTATGTATATGAATGGTGTGTGGGAGTTCGCTTGTTGTGTGCATAGCATGCGTAGTTCATTGTGCCTACTATAAGTTTTATACTTCTCGTGAGCATGAGCATATATATATATATATATATAATATATATATGTATTATACGTGTATTCGCGTAGAAGTGAGAAATTAGCTAAATTAAGAAGTAATATGAATGTTCTCTGTTCTTTTCGAAGAATCTTAGAATGATTGAGTAATATTATGTATGTATTTTCTAAATAATGAAGAATATCCTATACTACCTATTTCATGGAATTTTGTATGAGAGTATATGAAGTACATATGTGTATGTACGTATGTATGTTATCTTATGCGTGTGACAATTGTATACCTAATTCTACATGCATAACACCTTGGTGTACTTATGTATGCATGAGTATGTTTAGTTGTAAACATGGTTCATTGCATGGTTTAGTAAATGCGTGCATTGTACTTCGTACATTGCATGTACATAAAGAGTTCAAGCATGGTAGGTGTATTTAGTAGTTTATATTGGATTCTATACTCCTCATGAATAACATGCATGTATTTTTATGATAATTAGGTGAGAATAGTCAATTGGCTAAATCATGCATATAGTACTTAAGCAATGTTAGGTAAAGTTGTGCAAGTTAATCTAATTACCGGTGCGCATGTTGTATCCATCTATTTCAAGCATAATGTACAAAAGTATGCTACACCCGTGTGTGTATGCATAGGTAGATAACTACGTACATCTTATCTTAGTGTATTCATGTATGCTTGTGTATGCCTAGGTATAAATGTTATTGATTGCCCGGTGTAGTAATATACATATTATACCTTATACCTTGTATGCGTATGAAGATATTCATGTGCGTGTTGTTATCTTGATGTACCTATGTATGTATGTGTAGGATTAGTAGTAAATATTGGATGTTACATGGTGTAGTGGTGTATACACTATACTACATAGGTTTCATGTGCATGTATGAGTGGACTAAGCATGGTTCTGCATAATTTTAAGTTCTAGCAGAAGAGTGTCATGGCGTCAACATGGATGGACGCCCATGTTATGTCAGCGTCCATATCGACGGACGCCAACCCTAATGTAGCTGTCCATGGATGTGGACGTCAATATCTCTAATTTTCTGTGCGCAGCAGAGCGCAGAGAGCACTCATTGGGCCAGGCTTCTGATTGAGGAGATGTCTTCCCAACGTCTCTTACTTGTCCCTTCAGTCCTGCATGAGCCCCTCTTGTCCCCTTATTCTATAAAACACCTCTCTTTGCAACCTAGAGAGCTCTCTTGGCTCATTTTATAAAAGGAAAACCCTAGCTGAGAGAAGAGATGAGGGACTGACCTTGGAAGGCTTAGATCTGGCGACTGGAGGCGTTTTCGGGTGAGCTTCTACAACAAGGAGGAAGGTCATACATAGGAGGAGGCTTCCCCGGCGTTGGACTGCGGCCTGCAACCCCCTGGAACCCGGAGCAAAGGATTTCTGGAGGCTTCTTGGCAAGTGCCAAGGAGAGCTCCATCGGCTATTTTGATCAGTTTAGAGGTTTTTCTTCAGGCAAATAAACCCTAGGTCTTGAGCCTAGACATACCCCCTAAGTCTCAGGAATTTTGTGGATCTTAATTCGTGTCCTGGACCCCTATTCTGACTTTTTTCCAAGCTCGGTCTGTGTTCTTACACAGACAGGAACTTGACGGCAAGAGACCTTGCCGTCAAGTGCATCTGTTAACGGCATGCGATAATGCCGTCAACCCCTGTACACGGCCAGGTCATTGACGTTGAGTTCGTCAGGACAGAACCGTTAACTATTTTCTCCCTTAAATGACTATTTTCGATGTGTTTCTCGCGATGAGGATATACTGTAAACCCTATACGTTATGTAAGATATCTATTGTGGTGTGTGGATGGGTTATTGAGCATGGTATGAGTAATGCAATTTAATTGCTTTGCAAAAATGCATGTATGTTAAGGCAATGACCTTCTTGACTCACTGTTTGGATGATTAGTGAGGGTCGGAAAGTGCTAAATGTTGTGAGCCATGTATGCATGCATCAGTTTATTCCCTGCAATTTCTATGATTTTCCCATGTTTATATGATTTGTTAGAATTCATGTTTTGGGAAAATAGAGAACATGTGTAGGACTATTAAATTCTCTAGTAAATCGTGCTTTGTGCAATAAATACGGGTAGAATTTCGTGCGAATACAGGCATGTTAGGTCAGGGCTGAGGCATGTTAAATCAATTGCTTATGCTAGATTTCCATGCTAATAGGGATTTCAAATAGCATGTGAAATGGATGTTTGATTTTCTGTAAATTCGTTTTAGTTCAGAAAAATCAGAAAACTTGCATGTAAAATCCTAAACCTGAAACCAGTATGTGTTCAAAGTTTCAGGTCATTTGGACAATTATACAGTGCAATATGAAATTTCCATGCAAAATGTGTGACTAATGCAAGCTATTATGAAATGATTTGGTTTCTGAACAATTTAACCTGATTAATGAAACCTCCGGAATGTTAATTATGGTCATCTGTAGTAGCATGATTAGGAGAAAAACAGAGTCACATTGTGCATGAGAAAATGAAGGAGATGTGAGTGTTATGTGTAAAATACGTGTTAAAAACTCGGTATGAGTAAAGTGTAAAAGTTGTGCCTATGTGACACTGCTACCCTAGAGGCATCGGGAGCCGTATATAGAAAAGTCCCTATGGAAGGCTCCATGTGATATAAGTTTGTCCCAAAGGCATTGGGAAAAACCCGGAGGTGGACAAGTACCACTGGATAGGGTGGAGAGGGCTTCTCCCGGTCTGCGCAGTTACCAAGATTCACCGCTGTATTGCCTAGGTGGTGAGTATGTGTATGAGTTGTGTCATGCGTTGTGATATGAGTTGTGTTATGAGTTGTGTTGAGAGCTGTGCTAAGGAATGAGCACGAGCTATGAGATTTGTTAGTGTCCTCTACTGATGGTTAGGACTATGTGTCATGGCAAATTGTTTAAGCAATGAAAAATGAATAAAGTGTGAAATATGTGAACATGGCACGTGGTAAGTGCCCATGATGCACGTGGTAAGTGCAATCGATGTGATACGTGATAAGTGAAAGTGGTAGAGTAAATGATGTGGAAACGTGTAAATTGTGTAAGTGTGAACATGTGTAAAAGTGAACAATGTGAATGAGTAAGTGTGCAATCATGTGGGATAAATGTGTTAGATTGTGAACTTATGATATATGTCATGAAGTGTTAAATGCATATCCAAACAGCAACCTAAATGTATGCAAAACGATGTTTCACATGTGTAAGAACGAGTAGAATCCATATTTGGAACTTCCCTTTCAAACATATGAGAATCTCACGTTAATTGCTATCATGTTGTGATTGAATTATATATATATATAGCTCTCATGTGAATGAAATGGTAGTGAGCATGTAATAGGATTTTCACGTTTGCAAAAGGTTGATTATGAATATGGCAAATGCATGAAAAATATTTGGATTCCATGCTAGTTGAAAGGCTCAATTAGTATAAAAGTTCATACTTAAGTGCTCATGGATTGCTAAATGGTTTCACCATGTTTTAACCTTCAAGTCATGCTACAAATGTGAAACTATGTGCATGTGATTTTATTATGTTAATACAGCAAGTAAATTGTATAAATAAATACAAAAAGGTCATGTGAAAAGAAAGTAGTCATCGTGCTAGCTTGTTCTTTTCTTTACGCTCCATTGTATGCTCTAGTAGTAGAAATATCTATGGGTTAAAAGAATGTGTGGACGAATCATGCTACATGTTAAATGTATTAAATAAGTGCATGTGTATGATGTAATGCTCATGATTTAGAATAGAATTATGGTAGACTAAAGCATGCTCCTGTGAAGATAATATGTATTGCTAGTTGAAAGTAAGGACCATGAGTACCTTCGTGATTTGATGATAGTGTGCATCTCTTTAATGTTAATGCCATATTGTGAGTGTGACATGTTTAAGGTTAAGACTTTGGTTTGCTTGCTGAGTCTTTGGACTCACTCTTGCTTCAGCGTACAGGTTGACAGGTATTGGGTTCTAGAAGGAAGCTTGGTGAGGACCGTCATTAGAAGACTATTTTGTGGAGCTGTTACTAGTTGTACTTTCCTTTTTTTTTCTAGCACGAAAAGGATTATTGTATGGACAATATTTGGACAATGTAGTTCTTTTATCTTGTATTAATGTGGACATTGTCTTTCTATTTCGCTATTTAGATTGTGGAATGTGTGTTGGTGATGGGTAAGAGTTGAGTTATTTATTTTATTCCGCTGTACTCTATTGCTATCCAGGTACATATCAACCTATCAACTAGTGTTGGGTACATGTCCCACTGTGACGATGCCCTTTATACCGATGGGGATTGGTATAATCGTACCGGTATGAAGGGGGTCGTTACAAGGATGAAGTGGTCAGTTATTTCAACCTTCTCTGAGGTTAGCTATCCAGACCTCGTGAAGGCATTCTATGTTTGCTTGAAATCAGAGACAGATGGGTCTGTGACGTCTTCAGTCAAAGGAATCCCCATAAAGATTGATCATGATCTTCTGAAGATGTTGTTTAATGTGAGTACAACCGGTCACAGTGGAGTCCACACTGTGGATGCAAAGGTCGAGGGTCTCAGAATTATTGGACCTGAGTATCGTCTGAAAGATGGGAAACTAGATATAAATCAAATGAATGCTTTCAATCGTCTCCTTCACTTTATAATCTGTCAAATAATCACTCCCAGAAGCGCAACTTTTTCAACCTGTACAAAGGCAGATTCAGACATGATGTTTTGGGTCATACAGAACAAGGAGATGAACATGGCCGCAGTAATGTTAGAAAGGATGAAATTTGCCAGAGATCAAATTTGGGATACCAGGAGCAAGCTCAATGTTTCTCTGCCCTATGCTCACCTGCTTACCAAGATCTTCAAGTTTTTTGGTGTTGATTTATCAGGAGCAGTTGTTGAAAAGATGGGCCAAGCTATTAGGTCCAGGAATCTAAGGAAAAAGTAGTTTCTCAGTGGTAAATGGCGTTTGGTCTAAGACCTCCATGGCTGAGGGAGAGGCCATTATGGAAGAAGTTCAGTAAGTTCAGGAAGAAGTGCTTGCAGCAATAGCAGAACCAGCAGCTGTGGCCCCAGCTGTGCCAGAGCAAGAAGAATTAGCACCTGCAGCAACCCCTGTCTTGGAATCAGCAGCAGAAGGGTCAGCAGCAGCTGTAGTCTCTCAATTTGTAGAAGAAATTCCAGAAGCATCAACAAGAGTAGCCGTGGAGAGTTCTAATGAATGGATTGAGGACATCTCTCCTGAGGAGATTATCCCCATTGTGTCTACAGCAGCAGACCATCTACCCACCTCTATTGTAGCTTCTATACTTAGAGGGGTAGTGGACTCTATTCTTTCCACCCCAGTCACTTCATAGACTGGTGGTTGTTCAGTAGAGGAAGTTGTGGCATCAGGCCACATTGCAGAATCAGTAGCAGCTGCACCAGTTTAGGAGGAGCAATCTGTTGCTCCAGAAGATGTCTTGATGGAAGATGCTCCTATTCAGGGGGAGCAGCCTTGTGAAAGACAAGAGGTCACAGAAGAAGCATCACTCACTGGTATGCCTATGGGCAGTATGCCTGCTGAAGGAGTCTTTGCCAGTTCACAGGGTGATGGCACTCAGGGGGAGGAACATGACAATCCCCCAGGTAATGATGCTAGAGATGGGGAGACAACCAGCTCCTCAGAATCAGATGATGATCAGCAGCCTCCAGCTTCAGAGGCAAGGCAGAAAGGAAAAGAAGTGGTTTCCAGAGTTCCACTCTTAGCAGATACTCCTTATGAGAGGCAGGTAAAACAGAAAATAGTCATAAATTTGAAGCCTGTTATTGAGAGATTGGATGCTCAAGGTACAATCTTATGCTCTCTTCAATCAGATGTTAGTTCCATTTTCATGACCCAAGCTTCATCTTCCAAGGAGATTTCAAGTATCAGAAATGCCATGAAATGGTTCAACAAAGAGATGGGCAGCATGAAGACAATGCTCTATGAGATTCTGAAGGTGGTTAGAGCTCAAGTTCCTCCTCATCCACCTCCTGTAGCTCAAGTTCCAGAATCAGGGCCATCAGTTCCAGTGTCCGAGCCATCAGAACCAGCAGCAGCAGCAGCAACAGAGGCAGAGGTCAATGAGCAAGAGCCATCTGGGCCAGCTAAGCAGGTTGAAGGGCCTCCAGGGCCAGCTGAGAAGGTGTCAGGGCCATTGGAGTCTGAACCTGTGCAGAGTTTGGCTGAAGAAGAAGTTTTGGTTCCTGAGCCCCCAACTCCCTCTTCTTCCCAAACACCAGTTCCTCCATCCCCACCTTCATCCTCCATAGCACCTCCTTCTCCACAGACATTCAAGAAACCTCAACCTAGACCTATCTCCTCACCAACACCCTTTCCCTCTCAATCCACCTCCTCTACTCATATTCTTCCACCTCCACCTATCTTTGAGGTCCCTCCAGCATCCTCTACTGGACCCTCATCTTCCTCTGGTCCCTCCCTTGGACCAGATGTTGACATTCATTCTACTTCTAACTCCTTCCTTCATCCTTCTCCTCCACCCTCCTTCATCACTATAATCCTTGAGAGTGCTCAACTTGACTCTCCCTTTATTGAAACAGTAAAGGATGAGTTTGAGGAAGCCATACTCAGGTCAGTCCTGAAAGTAGGGGATCACATCCATAAGGCAGACTCTTCTAGTTCTGCCCTTAAAAAGAGAAAAATTTCTTCCTCTTAGCTATTATTTCAGAACCCAGATATCCTCCTCTGTGGTTCTCTCTCACAGTGGACAACAGAAGTAAACCACTGTATAGAGAGTACCTTCAGAAGGTTGTTTTTACTACCATTGTAAACCTTCCATTTCTTAATCTTTCTGACCACCTCAATGTTATTTTACCCTTCACTCCTCTCACCAAAACAGAGAAATCCAAAATCTTCTCTGTTGCTCTCTCTAAAACAGAAGAGCAGTGGGGCAAAGGGCATAAAGAGCTGTTCAAGAAATATCTTCTTGCCAAGTTTGCCAGATTCCCTCCAAGGGATCATTCCCTGACCCTCTCAGAATGGTTTCGGATCCACCACAAGGATTGTTGGGGGTCCTTCATCCAAAAGGAAATCAAGATAGTCAGATACTTTCTTCTGTTCAACAACTATCGATATGTCCATCGACTTCCTGAAGTTCAGTTGAATCAATTCAAGGAGGCTATCAAAGCTCTGAATCCAGGCATTGCCCACACTGAAGCAGTTCAGATTGATTTTGCTACCCTTCAGGTGCCTGATCAGATTTGCCTCCCTCAGATCCATTTCCTGGTCATGGAATCCTCTGTAGGGTCTACAATCTTTGAACGTTTTGCCAGAGTGATGGGAAGAATCAAGGTACAGAAAGGCTTCTTGGTTGCATTTCACAGATTTCTCTTTAGAGAATATCACCAGGGCCATATCAGTGCTGAGGTTCTTGCACCAATTTTGTCTGAATGTGAGTGATTGACTCCCTCTGAGTGGTCCAGATTCTATCCCTTGTCTGCTCAGCAGTTGTTTACTCTGAATGAAGCTCAAGCCAGAGAAGGAAAACCTGCTGTTTCTCCTGCCACATTCTTGGACATGAACTCCATTAACCTTGTGACTGATCCCCTCAAAGTTTGGGAGGAAAGATACAAGGTGTATGTAGCTCTACGCCAAGCTCTAAAAGAGAAACAAAATTTCTATCCTGTGTCCATGGATCAATTCCTTACCTGCGCCAGCTTTGGGACTGTTCACTTCCTCAAGCTGACCATGGATAAGAATTCTTATGCAGATCTCCTCTACAAGCAGCTCCAGCTTCATCTCCAAAGGATGGCTCCCTCCATGGGACCAGCCTACTCTTTATCTTTTGCATCTTTAAATTGTATTTTGAAGAGCAGGAAGAACAGGCAAGGGAAACCATTTCTCACTTTGCCTCTCTTTTGTCTCCTGCTTACTATTTATCTGTACCTCCAAAGTCTTAATGAAATATCTTTGTTTGTGTGCTCCTATTTCTTGTCTCGGATTATCTTTTTGCTTACTGACAAAAAGGGGGAGAAAATACGCATGTCTAAAATACATTCTGCAATGTTCAGATATCTTTATCCATGCTTATTGTTAAATTTTGTCATCACCAAAAAGGGGGAGATTGATGATCAGTCTGTTCCCATGAAATTTTAATTACCTATTTACTTTTATTATTTTTGGTGATTAACAAAATTCCTTCAATAATTTCTAACATATATTTCATAAGTCTTAAGTACAAGAATTATACCAAGGTCACACAAACCAATGTTGGTAAGCATTACCTCTCTGAAGCTTTTATCTTGTCAAGATCATATTTCTCTAGGTCCACATCGACTTCTGTTGAAAGTCACAACGACTTCCTTTAGTGCTATAACGATTTGAATTCATAACGATTTCTTAAGTGTCTGAACGACTTCTTTTGATTACAAACAAATCGTTCTCACAACGATTCTATAAGTCATCGTAACGATGTCTTCAGAACTCATAACGACTTGCTCGTCACAACGATTTCTTAAGTTATCATAACGATTTCTTTAGAATTCGCAACGACTTGCTCGCCGTAACGATTTCTTAAGTTATCATAACGATTTCTTCAGAATTCGCAATGACTTGCTCGTTGTAACGATTTCTTAAGTTATCATAACGATTTTTTTAGAATTCGCAACGACTTGCTTTTTGCAACGATTTCTTTAAAGCTCATAACGATTTGTTAAGTGTTTCATAACGATTTCTTCGTGAACACAACGACTTGCTTTCTGCAACGATTTCTTTAAAGCTCATAACGATTTGTTAAGTGTTTCACAACGATTTCTTCGTGAACACAACGACTTGCTTTCTATAACGACTTATTAAGTGTTCATACTGAATCCTTCTGTAAATGTAACGATTTGCTATGACTCATAACGACTTGGTCAAACTGACTTGATCATAACGATTTCATAAGTCATATAGACAACGACTTTATGGTTTATATCGACATGACATTTATTTTAAAGCGTTGAATAGTCTAAGTCTTCTGTTATCTGTCTGACTGCTGTGCATTTAATGAAGACAGAACGTATCTCTGCATGCATGCAGATGATATCTTTTCATTATCGTGCATATTCTGTCAACATCTTTTAGAACAAGCTATTTGGCATTGCTATTTTGGTGAATACTCATATCAACGTTTACTGACAACAAAGAGACAGCCTAGCTGTCTACTATTTTAGCATTTAATATGTGCAGGGTCCTAAAGACATTCTGTCATACAACGTTGGACCATACAGACGCCAGAAGACATTATCTCTTTGCGTGCTCAACTAGTTAAAAGATTATTGAAGCTTCCAAACTTCAAGCAGTCTAACGTCTACCAATCTAAGAGACAACGGTTACTTCAACAGCCGTATTTCAAATGGAGATATAAATACAAGATAGAAGTTCAGAAGAAAACATGACGACGAACGCTCAAGCTATTCAAATTTTCTGACAGAATTCTAAGAGCCTAGAACCTCATTCCCTTATGTGTTGCTCTTTGCTCTCCACTCTGTAGTGAAAATCTTGAGAGAGCTTGTGTAGTTCTGAGAGTGTGCCTTGTTTAGATCTCTTGCTTTCAGTGCTTGTTTCTTCAGATCTTGGCTTGTAAAAGCTTGATCTAGGGGCTTGAATTCTTTCTATTCTCTTGTTGTGTTTCCCTTCGTGTGTGAAGGAAGACCTGGTGGGATCCAGGGTGTTGTTTTCCTTTGGATGTGAAGGAGGACCTGGTGGGGTATCCAGGGTGTTGTTGTTCCCTTCTGGGGCGAAGGAAGACCAGCTGAGCTGGGTGTTGTAGTGTCCATAGGGGGACTGTACCCTAGTTAGTGAAATCCTGAGGTGTTGCTCAGGGACTGGACGTAGGACTCCTAAGGAAAGGAGGTCCGAACCAAGATAATTCCTTGCGTTGTGTGATTGATTCTTTGTGGGTTTGTGCAACGACCCACTTCCACCCGGTACGGTTATACCAACCCACGTCGGATGAGAGCAAGCCGCTACAGGGGAGAATACCCAACAAGTAACAAATGAGCTGAGATATACACAAATAGAATTAAATAAATGCAACGGAATTTAAATAAATCTCATTCCATCAACTTTTAAATCCACATACCACAGTCTGTATAGTTCAACAAGAGATAACATAAGTACAAAATGTTCCAAATACATAGCCGATTCCAAGTACATTTGAACAAAACTCAAATTCAATTGTAGCTTTACATACTATGAAAGATAAATTACAAGTCTTCAATCCCTTAGTCTAACTCCACTTCAAGCCTTGCTAGCTTCTCCGCTACAAATTTCCTGAAATGTTTAGCAAGAATGAGTCTACACAATAGACTCAGCAAGTAACTCAAGATTCAATACATACATATTTTCCAACAATTTAACTCAATAGAATTTCAGCAATTAAATCATACATGATTATGCCATAACAAGTAATTTCACATGAAATTGTATTAAACAACTATTCTAACACATGTAAAACTATAATCTAAACAAGATTTCTAATAACATGGCGTCATTATCATAAGTACAAATACACATTCACATACCTTCACACTTTACTCACATCATTGTAAAACTTCATAACTAAGTCGTGGAAAAACATATACAAGATAGGTTTCATTGCTAGCATGATTTCTAACTCACTTTGCATGCAATCATAACAATTTACTTACATTTAGCTTGCTGATTTTCTACAATTTTTATGACATTCATATTACCCTTGCATAGGGATCACTTTTAACTATACAACATGATACTAAACACATGTGCATCCAACCATTCAAATTCCATGAATATGAAAGCATATACTTACATTTTGGTACTAATGGTAACATCACTCTTAGAATTTAACAAGTTATACATAAGCACATGCACACACACATTTGTACACATCAATAAACAATTTATCAATTAACACTATTGTCATTTACATTTATACTATTTTCTCATTTCACACAACCATATGATGAACCTTGGCTTTCACATACACTCACTTTGTTCTATCACACAATACTCATACACATTTCCCATTAATTCCTCTTTCACATTCACACACTTCTTATCATTTCACTTTTGCACATAACATGTGCCACATTTACACTTATCATGCACATACCTTGTGCTATGAACACATGTCACTTTTCACATCACACTTATGGTTATTTTTACTTAATGCCAAGACACAGCCCAAACCACCATTAGACGGTCACATACACACACATTCACTTTCACTTACTTAATCACCGGCATAGTGATAAGTCTTAGTTCCTGCAGAAACCGGGGAAAGCCCTTCCCACCATTACCAGTGGAACTTGTCCACCTCCAGGATTTTACAAGACCCTTTGCCAGGGTATACACTTTATCAAGACCCTTTGCCTAGGGTATCTCATAACACATTGAGCTTTCCCGTAGGGGCATTACTACAGTACAGCTCCAAGCCTCTAAGGTGGCAGTGTCTTATGGCATTTTTGGTTATCTTTATCACATTAACCGTTTTACACACTTATACCACTTGTTTTCTCATGTCTCATGCACACACACTCATACATAATTCACACACACATAAGTCATCATTCACTGATTTTTAACATCACTGTTGCAACTTCCAAGTAATCATAATATAGATTTAATCATACTGAAATTCACTGAATCACATCAAATCACAATTAACATGCTCCCATAGTCGTTTTTCTCATTAAAAATCCATAACGATACTTACTGTTATCAAAACAACCTGAGATTTTAACCACAGACACATTTCAGGTTTATAATCACACATGCAAATTTTCATATTTTTCTGAACCATATTACATTTATAGAATTTAGAACATGCAATCTCATGCCGTTCATAATTTGATTTAACATGGAACATAACATGAACATCGGGTTTAACAGTTCACAGTCCTGATCCTAACATATTTGTCATCACAGAAATTTTCCTCGGATTTATTGCACAATACACAATTTACTGTAGATTTTACAATTCCTATGCGTGTCTCCTATTTCCAAAACAGAAATTTTCAGTAAATTCCACAGTCATGGAAAAATTCTCAAATTTTCAGGGCATGGACTGATACATATACACATGGTATAGAAAAAATCTAGGGCATTTAATTCTCAGGAATTCGGCAAACAGCAGATGATCATGCATAATCCATCTTTTCCCAACATGTATTTCGATAATCAAAAGAATTCATGCCATCCACAGAAAATGCAGAAATTTCCACACACACACCACATTATCTATTTTACATAGCATATAGGATTTACACTATATCCTCATGGCGAAAACATATCGAAAATAATCATCTACCAGAAGAACAGCTCACTGTTCTGTCCTGAAGAACTTGGCGGCAGCCTCTGGCCGTTCAAGAGTTTCGACGGCATGATCGCTGGACGCCTATGGAGATCTTGGCGTCAAGGGTATGACGCCAAGTTCCTGTCTGTGCAACAGCACAGACCGAACCCCAAATACTCAGTGAAAAGGAGGGTCCAGGACACGATTTAAAATCCATAAAAATACTGGGACCTAGGGAACATGTATGGGATTGAGATCTATGGGTTACTTGCCTCTCAATTAAATCTACAAGATCGGAATAAGCTGATGAAGCCCTTCTCGGCCTTGCCAAAAAGGTGTTCAGAAACTCCTTCGATCCTCCTCTCCTGTCGTTGTAGATGGCACCTCGGAGCTGGGATCTCTTCTTGGATGTATTGGCCGTCTCCCAGACGTGGCAGCTCCTTGGTTCCTCCTCCAATCGACGGATTAGAGCTCCTTAAGTTCAGCTTTTCTGCAACTCGGGTCCAAGGGTTCACCAAATGTCAAAGCTTCCTCCTCGATCTAGGCTGGGTATTTCATAGGTTTAGGGTCTGGGGATGCTTCTTGGGTAGCTGTACTACGCTCCCATCTTCATGGATCTCTCAGAAGGTCTCCCAATCGCCGGATTAAAGCTTGGGAAGATCAGGTTTTCTTCTAGTTTTCTCACAGCTAGGGTTTTTTTCCTGGCCAAGAGACAAAGCAATCACCTCCAGCTGCTAAGGGTGTTTCTATATAGATCTAGGCTTGGGGCATGCGTGGGCAGGGTCTGATGTGAGTTGAGAGCCGTTGGGAGACATCTCCCCAACCAGTGAGCTTGCTTGCCCCGAAATTCTGGGTCTGCAGCGCACAGAAAATTAGGGATATTGACGTCCACATACGTACATGGACGCTACATTAGGGTTGGCGTCAGTCGATATGGACGCTGACATATCATGGGCGTCCATCCATGTTGACGCCAAGACATTCTTCTGCCAGAACTTAAAATCATGCAGAACCATGCTTAATCCACACATATATGCACATGAAACCCATGTAGTATAGTGTATACACCACTACACCATGTAACGATCCAAAATTTACTACTAATTCTACACATACATACATATACATCAAGATAATAACACGTACATGAATATCTTCATACGCAACAATGTATATATATATATACATGCAATGTACAAAGTACAATGTACACATTAACTATACCATGCAATGAACAACGTTTACAACTAAGTATACTCATGCATACCTAAGTATACCAAGGTGTTACATGTGTAAAATTAAGTACACAATTATCACATGCATATGATAATCTACATACGCGCATACACATATGCACTTCATATATTCGCACACAATATTCATGAAATGGGCAATATAAGGTATACTTCAATATTTAGATAGCACCTGCATAGTATTTAAATAGATATTTATACTCAAATTAGCCAATTACTCATCTTCACGATAATAGTTTACATCCTCGCATATACCCATGCAAAATTTATATCTATAATATGCACCATTTTCATGCACGCCATTTATGCAAGAACAAGCAAACAACATATACATAAAGTATAAGCGGGAAAGAAAATCAGGGCCTTACACCCTCTCCCCCTTAAGAGATCTTCGTCCTCGAAGATCGGATCACGTACCCTTGATGACATCTTGTTGCCGCTTCTAGTCCACTTAGACCGGTGCCTAATTTCCTGCCGGTGGCTTCCTCACTACTGGAACATTTCGGGGAAAACCTCTTCTTCTGATTCGGACAGTCTTTAATCCGATGGTTCTTGCTACCGCACTTGAGACATCTACCTAACCTCGTCCAACATACGTCTCCGCCGTGGCGCTTGCCACAATGCACACATACGGGCTTCTCGTTGCCGGCCAAAACTACTGACTGAAAGGTCGATTCTATTGGTACCATAGATGGTTGTTGTCTTTTCATGAGCTTCTTCATCTTCCTCTTTTGCCGTTGAAATGGTTCTGGTAACATTTCTAATCTTGCTTTCTTCTCTGCCAAGTACAATTCCATTTCACTCTCTTGTTTGCATGCCGCGCTAAGAGCTACATCCATAGTTCCAAGATCAAACGCCGCCAGTCTGGCTCTCATTGACGGTCTAAGCCCCATTACAAACTTCCTTGCCTTGCGCCTCTCATCGACAACTATGTGGGGTGCATATCTAAACAACTCTGTAAATCTAGCCTCATACTCCAAAACTGTCATCGATCCCTGAGTCAATGCTAAGAATTCCTGCTCCATTTTGTCCCGTATATGTTCAGAAACATACTTGGCCTGAAACATCTTTACGAAGTCTTCCCAAGTAACCTCTAGCTCCACTCCCTCAAACTGCGTGCGAAGAACGGAAGACCACCACACATCCGCTCGCTCCTGAAGCATATATGACGCCAGACTGATCTTGTCATCCTCTGCGCACCTGATGGCTCTGAATATCTTTTCGATTTCTCTGAGCCAACTTTCTGCAACTAACGGCTCACTCTCCCCCTTAAAAGAGGGTGGAGCCATCCTCTTGAACCTTCCATGACTGATACACCTCCTAAACCACGGTCCTGCTGAGCTGGTGCTGGAACCTGAGCCTGAAACTGAGTTTGAAAAGCCGCTTGTGTTTGCGCTTGAGTCCGTATTGCTTGTACAATCCCTTGCATGACCGTACCATAATCAGCCAACGGTGGCGGGGGTGATCCTTGAGGTACTGGTACTTCATGCTGCTCTCCGTCAGTCCTACTTAACTCTTCATCCGGAATAGGTAAGCTCGAACGTCGAATCTCTCCAGCCATCGCTACAAAATAAACAGCAAGTTAAACTCCATTTATCCCTATACTTATCATGTTATCATGTATTTATCTTACTACTTTTCTAGCACTATCTTAATTATTCCTTGGATCGGGCTATCCACTACAAGGACTTAGAGATGTGATTTAGTTGATGGCTATTATGTATAATCTCAACCCACCGCTCTGATACCATCTTTGCAACGACCCACTTCCACCCGGTACGCTTATACCAACCCACGTCGGATGAGAGCAAGCCGCTACAGGGGAGAATACCCCAACAAGTAACAAATGAGCTGAGATATACACAAATATAATTAATAAATGCAACGGAATTTAAATAAATCTCATTCCATCAACTTTTAAATCCACATACCACAGTCTGTATAGTTCAACAAGAGATAACATAAGTACAAAATGTTCCAAATACATAGCCGATTCCAAGTACATTTGAACAAAACTCAAATTTCAATTGTAGCTTTACATACTATGAAAGATAAATTACAAGTCTTCAATCCCTTAGTCTAACTCCACTTCAAGCCTTGCTAGCTTCTCCGCTACAAATTTCCTGAAATGTTTAGCAAGAATGAGTCTACACAATAGACTCAGCAAGTAACTCAAGATTCAATACATACATATTTTCCAACAATTTAACTCATAGAATTTCAGCAATTAAATCATACATGATTATGCCATAACAAGTAATTTCACATGAAATTGTATTAAACAACTATTCTAACACATGTAAAACTATAATCTAAACAAGATTTCTAATAACATGGCGTCATTATCATAAGTACAAATACACATTCACATACCTTCACACTTTACTCACATCATTGTAAAACTTCATAACTAAGTCGTGGAAAACATATACAAGATAGGTTTCATTGCTAGCATGATTTCTAACTCACTTTGCATGCAATCATAACAATTTACTTACATTTAGCTTGCTGATTTTCTACAATTTTTATGACATTCATTTACCCTTGCATAGGGATCACTTTTAACTATACAACATGATACTAAACACATGCATCCAACCATTCAAATTCCATGAATATGAAAGCATATACTTACATTTTGGTACTAATGGTAACATCACTCTTAGCAATTTAACAAGTTATACATAAGCACATACACACACACATTTGTACACATCAATAAACAATTTATCAATTAACACTATTGTCATTTACACTTATACTATTTTCTCATTTCACACAACCATATGATGAACCTTGGCTTTCGCATACACTCACTTTGTTCTATCACACAATACTCATACACATTTCCCATTAATTCCTCTTTCACATTCACACACTTCTTATCATTTCACTTTTGCACATAACATGTGCCACATTTACACTTATCATGCACATACCTTGTGCTATGAACACATGTCACTTTTCACATCACACTTATGGTTATTTTTACTTAATGCCAAGACACAGCCCAAACCACCATTAGACGGTCACATACACACACATTCACTTTCACTTACTTAATCACCGGCACAGTGATAAGTCTTAGTTCCTGCAGAAACCGGGGAAAGCCCTTCCCACCATTACCAGTGGAACTTGTCCACCTCCAGGATTTTACAAGACCCTTTGCCAGGGTATACACTTTATCAAGACCCTTTGCCTAGGGTATCTCATAACACATTGAGCTTTCCCGTAGGGGCATTACTACAGTACAGCTCCAAGCCTCTAAGGTGGCAGTGTCTTATGGGCATTTTTGGTTATCTTTATCACATTAACCGTTTTACACACTTATACCACTTGTTTTCTCATGTCTCATGCACACACACTCATACATAATTCACACACACATAAGTCATCATTCACTGATTTTTAACATCACTGTTGCAACTTCCAATAATCATAATATAGATTTAATCATACTGAAATTCACTGAATCACATCAAATCACAATTAACATGCTCACATAGTCGTTTTTCTCATTAAAAATCCATAACGATACTTACTGTTATCAAAACAACTTGAGATTTTAACCACAGACACATTTCAGGTTTATAATCACACATGCAAATTTTCATATTTTTCTGAACCATATTACATTTACAGAATTTAGAACATGCAATCTCATGCCGTTCATAATTTGATTTAACATGGAACATAACATGAACATCGGGTTTAACAGTTCACAGTCCTGATCCTAACATATTTGTCATCACAGAAATTTTCCTCGGATTTATTGCACAATACACAATTTACTGTAGATTTTACAATTCCTATGCATGTCTCCTATTTCCAAAACAGAAATTTTCAGTAAATTCCACAGTCATGGAAAAATTCTCAATTTTCAGGGCATGGACTGATACATATACACATGGTATAGAAAAAATCTAGGGCATTTAATTCTCAGGAATTCGGTAAACAGCAGATGATCATGCATAATCCATCTTTTCCCAACATGTATTTCAATAATCAAAAGAATTCATGCCATCCACAGAAAATGCAGAATTTCCACACACACACACCACATTATCTATTTTACATAGCATATAGGATTTACACTATATCCTCATGGCGAAAACATATCGAAAATAATCATCTATCAGGAAGAACAGCTCACTGTTCTGTCCTGAAGAACTTGGCGGCAGCCTCTGGCCGTTCAAGAGTTTCGACGGCATGATCGCTGGACGCCTATGGAGATCTTGGCGTCAAGGGTATGACGCCAAGTTCCTGTCTGTGCAACAGCACAGACCGAACCCCAAATACTCAGTGAAAAGGAGGGTCCAGGACACGATTTAAAATCCATAAAAATTACTGGGACCTAGGGAACATGTATGGGATTGAGATCTATGGGTTACTTGCCTCTCAATTAAATCTACAAGATCGGAATAAGCTGATGAAGCCCTTCTCGGCCTTGCCAAAAAGGTGTTCAGAAACTCCTTCGATCCTCTCTCCTGTCGATGTAGATGGCACCTCGGAGCTGGGATCTCTTCTTGGATGTATTGGCCGTCTCCCAGACGTTGCAGCTCCTTGGTTTCCTCCTCCAATCGACGGATTAGAGCTCCTTAAGTTCAGCTTTTCTGCAACTCGGGTCCAAGGGTTCACCAAATGTCAAAGCTTCCTCCTCGATCTAGGCTGGGTATTTCATAGGTTTAGGGTCTGGGGATGCTTCTTGGGTAGCTGTACTACGCTCCCATCTTCATGGATCTCTCAGAAGGTCTCCCAATCGCCGGATTAAAGCTTGGGAAGATCAGGTTTTCTTCTAGTTTTCTCACAGCTAGGGTTTTTTTCCTGGCCAAGAGACAAAGCAATCACCTCCAGCTGCTAAGGGTGTTTCTATATAGATCTAGGCTTGGGGCATGCGTGGGCAGGGTCTGATGTGAGTTGAGAGCCGTTGGGAGACATCTCCCCAACCAGTGAGCTTGCTTGCCCCGGAAATTCTGGGTCCGCAGCGCACAGAAACTTAGGGATATTGACGTCCACATACGTACATGGACGGCTACATTAGGGTTGGCGTCAGTCGATATGGACGCTGACATATCATGGGCGTCCATCCATGTTGACGCCAAGACATTCTTCTGCCAGAACTTAAAATCATGCAGAACCATGCTTAATCCACACATATATGCACATGAAACCCATGTAGTATAGTGTATACACCACTACACCATGTAACGATCCAAAATTTACTACTAATTCTACACATACATACATAGATACATCAAGATAATAACACGTACATGAATATCTTCATACGCAAACAATGTATATATATATATACATGCAATGTACAAAGTACAATGTACACATTAACTATACCATGCAAATGACAACGTATATACTCATGCATACCTAAGTATACCAAGGTGTTACATGTGTAAAATTAAGTACACAATTATCACATGCATATGATATCTACATACGCGCATACACGTATGCACTTCATATATTCGCACACAATATTCATGAAATGGGCAATATAAGGTATACTTCAATATTTAGATAGCACCTGCATAGTATTTAAATAGATATTTATACTCAAAATTAGCCAATTACTCATCTTCATGATAATAGTTTACATCCTCGCATATACCCATGCAAAATTTATATCTATAATATGCACCATTTTCATGCACGCCATTTATGCAAGAACAAGCAAACAACATATACATAAAGTATAAGTGGGAAAGAAAATTCGGGGCCTTACAGTTTGTTTTTCACACTAAACGTTACTAACCAACATCGAAGATTGTTTTTGTGTATATTTTTTACGTACATGTATCACCTAGATAGAATTTTTAAAGACCCATTCACCCCCCCTCTGGGCTTGTCAACTGGGCAACAATTACAACATTTATAAGTATATTTAATTGTTGAGACGTGACAGGGTATGGGTCTAGCAGATGCGGAATAGGCACAACATATCACTTGCTCACATTTATGAACACGACACAAAGGGCTTTCACATTTAGACACAGTAGACAGACGATCATTAAGGCTAATGAAAACATACCTTACGGTCCAACATGTTCCAAAATGGGCTTTTAGGTTTTTATGGTACAACCTGCTCGGTGACCATGTGGGAATCCATGGCCAGGAAAAGCTTACAGAGGTCTCAATGAGAAGTTCTAGTCGAGCAAGAGGAATTCTCCACAGAGGGTCCTGTTGAACCACTCTTTCGTTTACCTCATGTTTTGGTGATAACTAAAACTCATGACTAAATAAATCTTATGTTTATACCATATCATGTTCTGATATTAATATGAAAACTCATGCATTTCATGTATAAGTTTGAACATTCAATGAGTGCATAACTATCTGCATATATAATCTTCAAATGTACTATAATAGTATCACAGAAGAATTTATTTTATAAACACTATGTTTGAACGGCGGCTATCGACAGGTACTGCAGCATATGTGTCTTCCATAACTGTATTTCTGAATCAGGGGCTGGGTTGTCGACAGATGCAACCTACCTATCGACAGTTGTTGGTTTCCTCAGATTTTTTCTAAGTCTACATCGATTACATAAACATCGATTATGCTTTCACATCGATTACTATTTAAGTCAACATCGATTATGCTTTTACATTGATTTCATCATCGACTTAACTTAAACATCGATTTCAGTTAGAACATCGATTTCAATCCAACATCGATTTCATTCAAACATCGATTTCACTCAAACATCAACTCCATCATCGACTTCAGTTGAACATTAATTTCATTAAACATCGACTTCAAACATGACTTCAATTGAACATCGATTTCATTAAACATCGACTTTAGAACATCGACTTTAAACATCGATTTCATTCAACATCGATTTCAGTTGAACATCGATTTCACTTAAATATCGACTTTAAACATCGATTTCATTGAAATATTGATTCACTCACAACATCGATTACATTTGAACATCAATTACGTTTAAACATCAACTCTCTTTGAACATCGATTACATTTAAACATCAACTCTATTTGAACATCGATTGTCCTTTAACTTAAACATCGACTACCTTAAGACATCGATTGCCTCTCATTTCAAATGTTTCAAAATGTTTGTGGTGGCAACTGAAAATTCAAATATACTTTACATATTATCTTATTATTTCTCTTTCTGATTGAAGATCTTCTTGCTAACTATCCTTCAAGGTAGGTGAGATGTTGTCAGCAGAAAAAAAAGATGGAAGTAAGGCAGGTATGGGCTTTTGTCAGAAGACCTTTTTAGTCTGACTCTATCTTCTATGCCTGCAGATATCTAGACTTCTCTCTACACCAAGTGTCTGTTAGACAGAAGAAGAAGAAGAAGAGTAGATAAAGAAAGAGATCAACAACGGCTAGAAGAGTTCCAACGGATCTCTTCAAACTGCTCCATAAAAGGATGAAGCAAGGCTGAAGAACAGAAGAGAGCTTTCATGAAGATCATTCAAAGAGTGTACATCCAGTGAGAAACCTCAACTCCACATACACTCAAAAGAAAGAGAGAAAGAACTCGAGCCCAAGAAGAAGTGTGCAAGCAACCATCTAAAGTCTTCAAGCTCCTTTCTTCTCTTCACTCTCTCTGTGCTTCAATTGTAATTTTGGGGAGAGTCTTTCAACTGAGAGTTTTTGAGTTAGTGTCTATATTGTACAACTCTCAGTCTGTTCTTTCTTTTCTAAGAAAGATTTCTGTCCAGCTGTAGGACTGTATACAATGAGCCTCTTCCTGTGTGAAGAGAAGGCCAGTGGGGTTGCTGGCGGTTTCTGTCCAGCTAAGGGACCTTAAGGGAAGAACCTAGATGGGGTTAGTGTCAGTAAAACCTTGTTGGGATTTGTACCAACGAAACCTAGCTGGGGGTTTAGCTAGCAGAACCTTGTTGGGGTTTGTTTTAACAGAACCGCACTGAGGTTTATTCCAGGAGGGTGGCTTCTTGACCTGCAACAGAAGTGAGTTTCCTTCCTACTCGGAAAGGAAGAGGATCAGCGGGGAGCTGGGGGCTTGTATATCCTTGGGGAGATTGTACCTTGGTTAGTGAAATCCCAAGATTTTGCTTGGGGACTGGACATAGGTCTTCCTTCTGTGAAGTACCGAATCAGGATAAAATTCCTTGTGTTCATTTGTGTGATTGTTTATATTTGCTTCCGCACTGCTACTCTCTATCACACACTATCACATTCACTAACCAAAGTTTTTAAGTTGTGATTTTTGTGTTTTAGTTTCAAAATTTCTGTAGCCTTTCTATTCACCCCCCCTCTAGAAGCTTGCTGCCATAATCCGCCGCGATACAACAAGTGGTATCAGAGCCAAGTCTCCTTAAGCAAGTAGATCTCACGATATAAAGAGCAAAGATCAAATGGCAGCTCAAGGTTTTGCAGAAGGCCAATCCATTTTTCTGCCTCCACTCTTTGATGCCAATTACACCTACTGGAGGATAATGATGGAATTCTTCCTACAAGGCTGTGACTATCTACTCTGGAGCATTATTGAAGATGGTGACTTTGTAATATCAAAGCCCAAGTAAGAATGGTCAGACAACGACAAGAGGATGATATCATTAAATAGCATGGCTAAGAGATTCATGTCATATGCACTATCCAAGCAAAAATTCAACTGGATATTAGTGTGCAAAACAGCCAAAGAAATGTGGGATGAGCTGAAACTCAAATATGAAGGAGAACCCATGATAGTTGAAGAACATGCTGCTCAAGTTGAAGAAAATCCAGAAACTCCTCAAGATGAGATCATTCTAGTTCCAAAAGAAAACACTGATGCTCAAGTGTCTAAAGAAACTAGACCGAAAGCTATGACTTCATCTCCTCTAACTATCTTCGTTCAAGAAGTATTGGACCAATATCATGCTGGGAGTATGATGGAAGTTGATGAAGAAGCACCTATTCAAGGAGAGGAATCTCAAGTTAAGGGAGAGCTTCAAAATTTTCCCCAGAAGAATATCCCCAGCTCCTCTATTTCCACCACCCTGAGCCGCTTGTATTTGTGACGACCCTCATTATACCGGTACGGTTATACCAACCCACGTCGGTATAGCGAGAGTCCTCACAGTGGGACATTTACCCAAACGATACATACAGCTGAGATACACGCGAATATACAACAGAGTAGCGGAAGTAAAAGACAACTGTCTCCATTCATTCATCATCCACATTTAACATACATGAAGTTTGAAATTAACAATAAGGAACTAAAAGTTCACATAATTTAAATTGCTGAAATTCAAATACATAATGTCCACACTTATACATTCTTTTCATGATAATTCTAATACAATGTTCAAAGTACATACTATGAAATACACAATTCACAAAGAGCTCCAAAACTAGCTAATCTCCGCGCTCGGAGTCCGTCTCCACTGTCTCCTCCAAAGGTGCCACGTCACCAACTACACCTGTACGCAGAAGCAAGGAGTGAGTCCAAAGACTCAGCAAGAAACACTATCCATAACATACACGTATAAGTCATAGGGGTTCTACATGCACATTTACAATCTTCAAAACATGGCATGCTAGTCATTTCAAGGTTTCAACCTATCATGAAAGATTTACAAATTTTACACATGGATCATGTTTTCAGATTTCTAAGAAATAACTTTTACCTATCACATGCTCTCTATTCAAGTTACTCATGAAACATTGTCCTTAAAGAACCAAGACATGAGAGCTACCAACATGAACATTGTACATACATGAAAAGAAAACACGGCTAGCATGGATCTACATGTTTTTAAACACATACATAAACGTTTTCTCATGCTTTAAGTTGCTGATTTCACATGGTTTCATGGCTGAAAACCTACACATGAGAGCTACAATATTGCGTAAAACATATCATGTGACAAACCCATCACGCTATCTTGTACCCGTGTTTACCATTATCCCTAACGTGGATTCTAGGCATCTTTGCACATATAAACATGGTGATAATAACATGAATTTACTGATTCACATGATTTCAGATTTGTCTCACATGGGTTTCAACAACATATTCTCACATTTAGAATTTCACATTTTCTTTACACTAGTTTCCTCTTTCACATAGTTGCACTTTACACATACACATTTCACACTTTTCACTTACACATTTGCACATGAACACATTTTAGGTGCCATGACACATAGTCCAAACCACCAAAGAAGGACATATACACATCACATTACACATAGACGCCATCTAGGCATTCCAATGGCGACTCTTGGACTGCGCAGACCGGGAGAACAAGTCTCCACCCTAACCAGTGGTACTTGTCCACCTCCAGGATTTCCCCCTAATGCCCTTAGGGTCACTTACACATTGAACTCTCTCAGGGGGACTTTTCCCTGATACAGCTCCACTGCCCTCTACGGAAGCAGTGTCACATTGGCACAGTTACACATTACACATTTTACCGTTTTACACATGCTTTTACACTTCACACTTTTCATCTCATTCACTCTCTCACTCACATGAATATCTCTGTTTTCCTGACATGGCACTACAGATTTCAGGAGTTTAACACACAGTAAATTTCACTAATCAAGTTGGGTTTAGACAATAACTAACCACATTACGATAATATACGTAGATTATCACATTTCACATGAAAAATACATAACTTCTTATTTACTGATTCAAATGACCTGAAATTTTAACCACATGCGGTTTTCGGGTTCAATATCATACACTCAAATTTTCAAATTTTTCTGAGCTAAATAGAATTTACAGAAAATCAAACACTTATTTTGCATGCCATTCACAATTTAGTTACATGGAATTTAACACATCATGCAATTTGCCATTTACTGTTTGAACAGGGATTACCATTACGTGCATGATTTGAGAATACAGAACTATTCTAAATCATACAATCACAAATCGATCACCACGAACCATTCTTGCATGTCTTTCTATTTACCGAACCGAATTTATTTGCAATCTATACAAGCATGAACAATTTACCAAAAATTGGGCATACATCTACTGATCTACTAATCTTCATGAACTAACAAAACCAAGGCATTCAGACTAATCCTACTCATGAAACATAAATTTGGCAAGATCATCAACACGTCATGCTTACAAGTTTAAGGGATACAACTTTCCTACATTCACCATCACACATCACATTCATCCACACACCACAATTGACAATATACATAGTGTATAAGATTACCATATATCTTCATCACGGAAACCATACCGAAATTAGAGTATAGGAAGGGCAGAACAGTTCACTGTTCTGTCCAGAAGAACTTGGCGGCGGTCTCTGGCCGCTGACTCAGGGTCAGCGGCATGGTCGATGGACGTCCAGCATGATATGGCGTCCATTGACCTTGCCGTCAATGCAGGTCTGTGCAGAAACACAGACCCGAGCTCTCAAACTTGGGTGAATGGGAGGGTCTAGGACTCGAGGAAAAATCCATAAAAATTATAGAAACGACCTAGACACATACGGGAACATCATGGATAGGTCACTTGCCTTTTAAAAATTACTCCAAAGGATCTAGGGTGTTGGTGAAGCCCTCCTTGGGCAGTCCCAAGAAGCCTCCAAATGAACTCTCCTCCGGGTTCTTGAGCGAGATCCACAGCAAGCCAAGGTCGGGGAAGCCTTCCTCGTCGATCCAGCAACCTCCTTGAAGCAGTGGAACGCCGGATCAAGCTTCAGAAGTGTGGAATTTGGGTGCAAAAGTGGGGTTTTCTCTCAGTTTCTCTCTAGGGTTTTTATTCTCTCCTTTCTCCTCTTGCAAGGTGAAAGAAGGAGTGGGAAGAAGCCATTTCGGGTTCAGACATAAGGGGAGTCTCTCTCCCACTCACCAGGTGACTTGATAGCCTTCAGAGCCGTTGGGGACAGTCCCCCAATGGTTGGCTTTCTTGTTTCAGAAGCTTGCAGCTCTGTTGCGCATGCAGGCCAGAGAGATTGGCGTCCATATCGCTGGACGCCAGGATTAGTGTTGGCGTCCATGTCTGGACGCTGACACCTCCTAAACGGCTAGGGATTGACGCCAAGATGGCCTTCGGCCAGAAGTCTAAAATATGCAGAAACCATTCATACCATGCGTATATACATGCAATATGTATACGGTATTATATCCATACTATCACCATGCAATACATACATTATTTATATTTAATATAAACACATGCACACGTACTTGTACTAATTAATACGTACGTAAATATGTACATACATACACAAGCACAAAGATACACACATAAATACAAATAATGCGACGAAATTTCGAGGGCCTTACACCCTCTCCCCCTTAAAAACTTCGTCCTCGAAGTTAGAATGACATTACTCAACAAAAGGGGATACTTCTTCTTCATCGCATCCTCAGCTCCCACGTAGCCTCATCACGTGAAAAGTTCCGCCATAGAACTTTCACCGACGCAATACTCTTGTTCCGGAGATGCTGAACCTTCCGGTCAAGAATGGCTACTGGTTGCTCGACATACGAAGATCTGGCTGGATCTCCATTGGCTCATGACTAATCACATGAGACGGATCTCGGACATACTTCCTGAGCATAGATACGTGGAATACAGGGTGAACGCTAGCCAAAGCTGGGGGTAATGCTAGCTCATACGCTACGCTGCCCAAACGTCTGAGAATCTCATATGGGCCAATGAATCTGGGCTTAGCTTGCTATGCCTGCCAAATCTGACAACACCTCGAGTAGGCGATATCTTCAAGAAGACATGATCGCCAACCTCGAACTCCAAATCCTTTCTTCTGTTGTCGGCATAACTCTTCTGCCTATCCTGTGCCGCAACAAGCCTTTTCCTGATAAGCTGAATCTTATCCAAAGTTTCCTGAACTAACTCCGGTCCGATCAACTGCCTATCACCAGTCTCCTCCCAACATAAAGGAGATCTACAGGGCCTACCATACAACGCCTCGAATGGAGCCATACCAATACTAGCATGAAAGCTGTTGTTGTATGTGAACTCCACAAGAGGTAAATGACACTCCCAATCGTCCTTCCAATCCAGAACACACGCTCTCAACATATCCTCGAGCGTCTGGATAGTCCTCTTAGACTGTCCATCGGTCTGGGGATGAAACGCCGAACTGAGCTTAAGCTCCGAACCTAACGCATCCTGAAGACCCTTCCACAATCTCGAAGTAAATCTCGGATCTCGATCCGAAATGATCGACTTCGGCACACCATGCAATCTAATGATACCGCTAACATACAATCTAGCTAAACTCTCTACTGACTGCTTCTTCTTCATGGGCAAGAAATGAGCAGTCTTCGAGAATCTATCTACAACTACCCAAATCGAGTCGTTGCCCCTTCTAGATCGAGGCAAACCCGATACGAAATCCATAGTGACAGCTTCCCACTTCCATACGGGGATATCCATCCTCTGCATAAGGCCGGATGGTCGCTGCCGCTCGGCTTTCACTTGCTGACATACTAGCATCTAGACACATAATCCGCAACATCCTTCTTCTTGGACCACCAAAATGATCTCTTCAGGTCTTGATACATCTTAGTGTTACCCGGATGAATAGAGAATCGAGATCTATGAGCCTCCGCTAACACATGCTCACGGACATCTACTACATCGGGACACAAACACGGTGCTGAAATCTAATCACACCGTCCTCATCACGAGCAATGCCCGCCTTACCCACTAACTCTAACAATCTAGGTTCGGCTTTCTGCTGCTCAATCACCTCATCCAGACTGAGGATCTAAGGGATAGCTGAGCTACAAAAGCCTGACACAACGATGGCTCTAACTCGGACATAGAGCACGCTGCATCCTCCAACATCTTCCAATCCTGCTGGAGCGAAGACCTCTTTCTACTAAGAGCATCCGCTATGACATTCGCCTTTCCAGGATGATCTGAAGGTTGAAGTCATAGTCCTTCAAGAACTCAATCCATCTTCTCTGCCTCAGGTTTAATTCCTTTTGGGAGAAAAGATACCTCAAGTCTTGTGGTCGTAAACACCTCAAATCTGACACCATAAAGATAGTGCCTCTAGATCTTTAGTGCATGAACCACAGCTGCGAGCTCCAAATCATGAGTCGGATAGTTCCTCTCATGCTCCTTCAACTGTCGAGAAGCATAAGCCACTACCCTCTCTCGCTGCATGAGTACACAGCCTAAACCAATCTGAGATGCATCCGTATAAATGGCAAAGCCCTCTAGACCACTAGGCAATACCAATACCGGAGCAGAAGTAAGCTTAGCCTTCAATAGCTGAAAGCTACGCTCACATGCCTCAGACCATACGAACTTCTCACCCTTTCTGGTCAGCTTTGTCAAAGGGGCGGCGATGGATGAGAAACCCTCAATGAATCGCCGATAATAACCAGCTAACCCAATGAAACTATGAATCTCCGAAGGGGTCCTGGGAACCTCCCAATCCATAACTGCCTGGACCTTTGCTGGATCAACAACTACACTAGCGCCGGAGATAACATGCCCGAGAAAATGAACATCGCGCAACCAGAACTCGCACTTGCTGAACTTCGCATACAGCTTGTGCTCACGGAGAACCTCTAACACTAACCTCAATGCTGACGGTGCGTGGCCTCATCCGAGAATAGACCAACACATCATCAATAAACACTACGACAAAGCTATCTAAATACGGACTAAACACCCGTTCATGAGATCCATGAACGCTGCAGGGGCGTTGGTCAATCCGAAAGGAAGGACCAAGACCTCATAATGTCCATAACGGGTTCTAAATGTCGTCTTAGACACATCCTCACTCCGAATTCTCAACTGATGATAACCAGATCGCAAGTCAATCTTGGAAAAGACTGATGCTTCTCGCAACTGGTCAAACAGATCATCAATCCGAGGTAAGGGATACCTGTTCTTCACAGTCACTTGGTTCAACTTCCTATAATCATACACAACCGAAGTGACCCGTTCTTCTTGACGAATAATACAGGTGCGCCCCAAGGGGAAACACTAGGGCGAATAAATCCCTTATCAAGCAATTCTTGCAATTGCTTCCTCAACTCGGCTAACTCTGCAGGTGCCATCCGATATGGGGCCTTCGAGATAGGAGAGGTGCCTGGAAGCAACTCTATAGTGAACTCTATCTCCCTATCCGGTGGCAATCCAGACAAGTCATCGGGAAAGACATCTGGAAATCCTGCACCACCTCGATCTCTGCAAGAGTCAGTGACGAACTAGCATCGGGTACTAGCATAACGCTGGCAAGAAATGCATCACAACCCTTGTTCACCATGCGCATCGCCTTCATGGCAGAGATAACTAACTTCCCGCTAAGTTCTTTGGCAAGGGATGAGAGAACTCGTCCTCACCAGGAATGCGGAAAACAATCTTCTTCCGACGACAATCCACTAACGCATAGTGCTCCTCTAGCCAATCCAGACCAAGAATACAATCATAGTCCTTCATCTTTAGCAAGAAGAAACACCCATCTAGGAATCTATCCTCAATGCACACAGGTAACGACGGAATGCACTTCCTAGTCGATACCGTACCCGCAGGGGTGTGCACAGACAAAGGAACCTCTAACTCCTCAGACTTTATGCCTGACTCTAGGGCTAACTGCCTAGCGAACCACTCGGAAATGAATGAGTGAGTAGCACCCGTATCAAACAAAACCCGAGCGTGCACACCGAAAAGCAAAACTGTACCTTCGGTGACATGCTCCGCCTGCTCGGCGTCCTCGTGAGCTAAAGCAAACACTCGAGGGGGCTCGAGGCCTTCCTGGTCGTCCTGTAGCTGGCGCGGCTGCCGCTACTGCTTGCTGGCGCTCCCCGCTGAGCTCCTTGCTGAAGTCTTGGGCAATCCTTGATCTTATGGTCGCTGCTCCCGCACTTCAAGCATCTACCCGCTACCAACCAACACTCGGAACCACCATGGGTCTTCCCGCAGTGGGGACACTCCTTCTTCACACCAGGGGACGTACAGAAGGTACCTGAGAGTGCTGACTGCCACTGGTTTCTGCGGTGTCTGGTACACCGTTTTCTTCTTATCCTGCCGCTGGAATGTCGCTGCCGGCCTCTTCTGCGAAGCCTTCTTTTCCTCCAGATATTGCTCCATTTCTCCCTCCTGTCTGCAGGCAGCGCTGAGGGCCTCGTCTAGCGTGCGGTGGTCAAACGCCACGAGTCTCGTCCTCAGTGATGGTTTGAGACCATCACGAATCTTCGTCTTCCTACGCATCCTCTACGATATGCGGTGCATATTTAGAAAGTTCAGAAAACCTTGCCTCGTATTCCAGGACGGTCATTGATCCTTGCGTCAGGGAAAGGAATTCTTGCTCCATCTTGTCCTGGATATGCTCTGGGACGAACTGGCTCGAAAGAGCCTCACGAACGCGTCCCACGCCACGTCTATGCTCCGTCCTCAAAGCGTGTACGCAGTAGGGAGGACCACCATACATCCGCTCTCTCCTGCAATACACCTTCATAAGCACCAACTAACAAATTCTAACTTGACAACCAACATACAAGCATAAACTAAAACATACCTGTAGCATGTAGGTGGCTAATGTCACCTTATCCTCATCAGGACACCTGATAGCTCGGAAGATTTTCTCTGTCTCCCTTAACCAGCTTTTTGCCATTAGTGGATCACTCTCCCCCTTAAAAGAGGGTGGGGTCATCCTCTTGAATCGCTCCATGATGGATGGTCCACCATGGTCCTGAGCTGGTGCCTGAGCCTGCTACATTAAACAATAACAATACACAATAAACACAATATCATGCAATTTAAATAGCAAACTACTAGTTTTTCATTATTCTACCTAGGCCTCCAACTGGGCCTGGAGTGCTGCCTGGGTATGAGCCTGCGTCTGCATGGCTTGCACCAGACCTTGCATGAATACTCCGTAGTCCACAGGCGGCGGTGGGGGAAGTACAGGGCCTCGCAGTGCCGGGGCTTGTTGCTCCGCCTGATCACACGTCGCAGCTCGTCCTCACGGGCCGACGCTCCACCACGCCTACCTCTCGAAGCCATGGCTGTAATAGAATTTCAGCCACCATTAGAGTTAGGTTACTAAGTTTTCTAACCATTTTCTCATCTATCTTTCACTTCTTATTAGTGTTTTCTATACATGTGGACATACTTAGCATGCAATGGGGATGATGACTTAGGTATATTCATGTGCAATCTCAACCGGTCACTCTGATACCAATCTCTGTGACGGCCCTCATTATACCGGTACGGTTATACCAACCCACGTCGGTATAGCGAGAGTCCTCACAGTGGGACATTTACCCAAACGATACATACAGCTGAGATACACGCGAATATACAACAGAGTAGCGGAAGTAAAAGACAACTGTCTCCATTCATTCATCATCCACATTTAACATACATGAAGTTTGAAATTAACAATAAGGAACTAAAAGTTCACATAATTTAAATTGCTGAAATTCAAATACATAATGTCCACACTTATACATTCTTTTCATGATAATTCTAATACAATGTTCAAAGTACATACTATGAAATACACAATTCACAAGGAGCTCCAAAACTAGCTAATCTCCGCGCTCGGAGTCCGTCTCCACTGTCTCCTCCAAAGGTGCCACGTCACCAACTACACACTGTACGCCGAAGCAAGGAGTGAGTCCAAGACTCAGCAAGAAACACTATCCATAACATACACGTATAAGTCATAGGGGTTCTACATGCACATTTACAATCTTCAAAACATGGCATGCTAGTCATTTCAAGGTTTCAACCTATCATGAAAGATTTACAAATTTTACACATGGATCATGTTTTCAGATTTCTAAGAAATAACTTTTACCTATCACATGCTCTCTATTCAAGTTACTCATGAAACATTGTCCTTAAGAACCAAGACATGAGAGCTACCAACATGAACATTGTACATACATGAAAGGAAAACACGGCTAGCATGGATCTTACATGTTTTTAAACACATACATAAACGTTTTCTCATGCTTTATTGCTGATTTCACATGGTTTCATGGCTGAAAACCTACACATGAGAGCTACAATATTGCGAAAAACATATCATGTGAACAACCCATCACGCTATCTTGTACCCGTGTTTACCAATTATCCCTAACATGGATTCTAGGCATCTTTGCACATATAAACATGGTGATAATAACATGAATTTACTGATTCACATGATTTCAGATTTGTCTCACATGGGTTTCAACAACATATTCTCACATTTAGAATTTCACATTTTCTTTACACTAGTTTCCTCTTTCACATAGTTGCACTTTACACATACACATTTCACACTTGTTCACTTACACATTACACATGAACACATTTTAGGTGCCGTGACACATAGTCCAAACCACCAAAGAAGGACATATACACATCACATTACACATAGACGCCATCTAGGCATTCCAATGGCGACTCTTGGACTGCGCAGACCGGGAGAACAAGTCTCCACCCTAACCAGTGGTACTTGTCCACCTCCAGGATTTCCCCCTAATGCCCTTAGGGTCACTTACACATTGAACTTTCTCAGGGGGACTTTTCCCTGATACAGCTCCACTGCCCTCTACGGAAGCAGTGTCACATTGGCACAGTTACACATTACACATTTTACCGTTTTACACATGGTTTTACACTTCACACTTTTCATCTCATTACTCTCTCACTCACATGAATATCTCTGTTTTCCTGACATGGCACTACAGATTTCAGGAGTTTAACACACAGTAAATTTCACTAATCAAGTTGGGTTTAGACAATAACTAACCACATTACGATAATATATACGTAGATTATCACATTTCACATGAAAAATACATAACTTCTTATTTGCTAATTCAAATGACCTAATTTTAACCACATGCTGTTTCGGGTTCAAGATCATACACTCAAATTTTCAGATTTTTATGAGCTAAATAGAATTTACAGAAAATCAAACGCTTATTTTGCATGCCATTCACAATTTAAGTTACATGGAATTTAACACATCATGCAATTTGCCATTTACTGTTTGAACAGGGATTACCTTTACGTGCATGATTGAGAATACAGAACTATTCTAAATCATACAATCACAATCGATCACCACGAACCATTCTTGCATGTCTTTCTATTTACCGAACCGAATTTATTTGCAATCTATACAAGCATGAACAATTTACCAAAAATTGGGCATACATCTACTGATCTACTAATCTTCATGAACTGACAAAACCAAGGCATTCAGACTAATCCTACTCATGAAACATAAATTTGGCAAGATCATCAACACGTCATGCTTACAAGTTTAAGGGATACAACTTTCCTACATTCACCATCACACATCACATTCATCCACACAGCACAATTGACAATATACATAGTGTATAGGATTACCATATATCCTCATCACAGAAACCATACCGAAATTAGAGTATAGGAAGGGCAGAACAGTTCACTGTTCTGTCCAGAAGAACTTGGCGGCGGTCTCTGGCCGCTGACTCAGGGTCAGCGGCATGGTCGATGGACGCCAAGCATGATATGGGCGTCCATTGACCTTGCTGTCAATGCAGGTCTGTGCAGAAACACAGACCCGAGCTCTCAAACCTGGGTGAATGGGAGGGTTTAGGACTCGAGGAAAAATCCATAAAAATTATAGAAATGACCTAGACACATACGGGAACATTATGGATAGGTCACTTGCCTTTTAAAAATTGCTCCAAAGGATCTAGGGTGTTGGTGAAGCCCTCCTTGGGCAGTCCCAAGAAGCCTCCAAATGAACTCTCCTCCGGGTTCTTGAGCGAGATCCACAGCAAGCCGAGGTCGGGGAAGCCTTCCTCGTCGATCCAGCAACCTCCTTGAAGTAGTGGAACGCCGGATCAAGCTTCAGAAGTGTAGAATTTTGGGTGCAAAAGTGGGGTTTTCTCTCAGTTCTCTCTAGGGTTTTTCTTCTCTCCTTTCCTCCTCTTGCAAGGTGAAAGAAGGAGTGGGAAGAAGCCATTTCGGGTTCAGACATAAGGGGAGTCTCTCTCCCACTCACCAGGTGACTTGACAGCCTTCAGAGCCGTTGGGGACAGTCCCCCAATGGTTGGCTTTCTTGTTTCAGAAGCTTGCAGCTCTGCTGCGCATGCAGGCCAGAGAGATTGGCGTCCATATCGCTGGACGCCAGGATTAGTGTTGGCGTCCATGTCTGGACACTGACACCTCCTAAACGGCTAGGGATTGACGCCAAGATGGCCTTCGGCCAGAAGTCTAAAATATGCAGAAAACCATGCATACCATGCGTATATACATGCAATATGTATACAGTATTATATCCATACTATCACCATGCAATACATACATTATTTATATTTAATATAAACACATGCACACGTACTTGTACTAATTAATACGTACGTAAATATGTACATACATACACAAGCACAAAGATACACACATAAATACAAATAATGCGACGAAATTTCGAGGCCTTACAGTATAGGGCTCGAGTCAAATCTTGCAGAGTCAGCTGCATATCACGGAGTTGAGCACGCTCCCCTGCCATTGCTATGTTCTAAGTTCCTTCAAAAGAGAATTTAATGTAAGATATTGAGGTTGCACTAAGTTTGTGCGTGTGTGAGTTTATTTTAACTTATTACCCATGGTTCTAACCATCTCTCACGTAGGTATGATAATTAACTCTGGTCGAGGTAGGTCAATCCTAGATCATCCTATACTTAAGAACAACCTAGGCTCTAATACCACAAAACTGTAACACCCCGACGCAAAATATCAGAGTGAAATTACAATTTAAATAAATAGTATAGAGCGAGAAATAAACATCAAACCATTTCACAGATGAGAATAATGCCAAACGATCCAACTTTCATTAATAATTCCCCTAAATGTCCATTACATTCACTATTCAGAGCCATAACTAGGCCCAAAGTACTTTATTCAAATCAAAACAAATACAAATAACTATCCATCTAAATAACTACTAAAAAGCTCAAGTTGTCGTAGGACTGGTCACTCCTGCACATCCTCATTCCCATCCTCGTGCGTGTGGTAGTCTCTATCAGACTCACCTGAAACACATGAAATAAATAGCGCAAGATGAGCGATAATCGCCCAGTAGGACTTAATATCTCATGTAAACAGGCATGCTTTAAGTGATTAATGTCTTGTTAAGCAGGATAACTATAGAGAATGTTCAAGTATAGTCAAGAGAGTAATGTCACGATAACAAGAGAACGATAGTACTTTCACATGAAAATAGCAGAACAAGCATGATAAAGAATTGGCCATATAACGAAATAGCATGTAACGTTTGCACAAAAGTACACTAGTCGAGATAACACGTTTTGGTCGAACATCTTGTCAATCGAGAGAACATAGTACAATGATTGATTTGATTGTCATAGATTAATCTTGATAGTATGGCACTTGGGTACTATACCGTATACCCTGATCATTAAACTCCCGCGAGTTATAGCCTTTTGGGCGCACCTCCTAAGACCAGATCGGGCCCTTTATAATGTGCCTGGCATGATTGTGTTTGTTATCTTAGACAATCAAATAGATGGCCAAATAGAGTACCAGAATAGATGAGAGTAATTGATGAATAAATGAGAGGATAGAGAGAACGTGAACAGATGAGAGTGTAGAGCTAGTAGATGAGAACATGGTCATGTTTGTAAAACAACGATAAACAAGCGATAATAACAGTTGCACAACACAATCATGTGCCGTCAGTCTGGTAGAAGTCATAACCGCCCAATAGCCGTGCAACGAACACAGGCCAGAGGTCCGACATGATCTTAGGTAAGAGAGAACAAACTAAGGGTTGGATAATACTGATCCCTAAGGGTAAAATAGGTATTTTGATGGTACAACCTGCTTGTCGGCAATGGACATCCGCCAAAGCCAAGAAGTCTTACGGAGCCTCGATAAGGAGTTCCTGGTCCTTTCAGGAGTATTCTCAATGGAGAGTCGTCCAAGCTAAGATAGAAGTGTGTAAAGAAACGATTGTCTGTCATGCTCGAGTGCTCGAAGGCAGAGAGACGCGATAATGTGATAAATCATGCGAATAAAATGAAGACAAGTCCATTATAAAAATAGGGAAATTACATGATTAATTACACTAAATTACCAGATATATTATTGACTAAATTCGGTAAGGTTTCATGGCAAGAATTTATGTTTTAGTGTGTGCATGTGTAAGATAATCAAGATAACAAGAGATAATTGTGCACATAGCTTTTTAATTAATGGAAATCATGTGAATATTACCCATTATTATTAAACATGTCGTTACTGTTCATAACAATACAATTCAGAAGTTAAACAATGGTCAAAGTACATGACTACACATTTGTGCATGAAGAATTAGGGTTCTGGTTTACACAGTAAAAATGCGTCGGGGGTACCTTTTGCGTTTCAAATCGTGATGGGTAGGTCGGTCGTGCTCACATGAACTTGGTCAGGAAAATCGATTACTGCTGTAATCACGATGGGGTGACTGGTCGCGATTTGAGCAAATCGATTCAGAACGCGACATAGGGGTTTGTCGCGTTTCGGACAATCGGTACATGTATGAAGATCACGACATGTCGGGCCATCGTGTTCAGAGGGTCAAGCCGAGCCCCAAAGTGATCTGGTTCACTTTGGAGTTCGGTCCAGTCCTCTATGGACTTGACATAGGGACAATAAAAAATGCATATAAATTCGTATACATGTCGAAAAATCACAAAATTAGTTTTAAATGAAACTAGTATCTACAGTAACAATTAATTAGAGAATAGACATGGTAGGGACATGCTATGAATAAGTTACTTCTCTCGATGACCTAAACATACACAGTGATGGAATTCTATTTAATTCAAAGAGGGTACTTGATACAAATTGGGGAAAATATGATCATTAGATTCCCAACATCATGCAGTATGTAGGATAATAGTTTCATGGCACGAAATCAATCATGAACATAGAATTTGGGTGAACATGAGGGTTCAGGTACATGTTCTCAACAGGGATTGGAGCATGAAATACTCTTAAATGGCATGATAAAAATTAGAGACAACATAGGACTTTCGAAGATGGGATCATGGTCTACCTAGGGTCGAAGTTAATTAATTTTTGCTTAAGAGATTGCCTACCTTTTCACGCTTTGAAATCCTTGGGTTAGAAGATGAAGAACTTTGGAGAAGCTTTTCATTCCTTAGCCTTCTCCTCCTTGCTCTCCACGTCCAAAGCCTTCTTCTCCTCGTTCTCCAAGCTCCAGAGGTTGCCTAGGGTCGGCTAGAGACGAAATAGGAGAGTATTTGTATATTTTAAGACTCATCTTTACTTAAAACTCTTCTTTCTCCTCCAACTTCAATTTTTCAATAATTATCTCCCTTTTTCTAGCATTTATCCACCTAAATGGCTTGGGGAGGACTCTAATTTCACGGCCAAGGGTTAGGATAGGCCTAGGACTTCTTTTTAGAATAATTATGAGTTAAATAGTGATTATCTTAACCCTTTTATATTTATTAATAATTGGGTACGAATTTACACTTAATTATCTCCCATCCAACAATGGGCTCTTAGCTTTTGGGCCCATTAATCTATTCATGGGCCGTTAGTATAAACCCAACTCTTATTTGACTTAATGGGTTTAATTATTCCCCTTTTCTTCTAATTTATTCTCCTTTTATTCTAATTTAAATATATTTATAAAATTTTAAAATTTTAGAGTTGCTACATCCTCCCCTCTTAAAAAGAATTTGGTCCCCAAATTCATATGATCGTAAGAGGAAGAATGACTTACTGAATAGTTTCGGATAATTTCATCTCATGGTTGGTTCGGGTTCCCACGTGGCTTCTTCGATTCCATGATTGTTCCATAGTATCTTCACCAAAGGTATAGATCGGTGAAAGGTGTGCGGAACCACCTAGTGCAGTAATCTAGATAGGGGGTTGAATAGATTACCACCAATTTAAAAGCACTATGACCTTCTTTTAGATGCTAACACTGACTTGACGAATACTTAAGCAAATATGTACTGAATTCGGACTTCGATGTGTGTGCTGATTGTGAGTAGAACGTTAGAGATCTATATAGCGTGTGAACAATCAACGCGCTTACCAAACATCTACCGTGAAAACGTGCAAACCACAGGACACGAAGATATAAGGTGGTTCGGAGTACACAACTTGTGTATCCTACGTCCACCGTCCACACACACACGTAGAACGACTGCTTATCAGCGAGTTCAACTCTAAAAACACACACACGCACGTTGTCTGATGCAAACACGCAATCAGAACAAGAACCCATACGTGAATCAAGCACAAGAGACGCTTGAACCACTACCACACACATAGAGTAGTGAAAAGTGCAGAAGAAGAAGAGTTCTGAGAAGTAGAAACAAATCCTGATGAAGAACTCTTCGTGGTGGTCGTCCAGAAGAACTCCAAGCTTCAACTTGATATTATCAGATGATGAAGAAGCTTGAACTGTAGATGAACCGACTTCAACTCCGCTCATGAGATGGATCTTCCTTCAACTGGACGGAGAGTTGAAGTAGAGCAGCAGAGAGAAGCTTTTCTTCTGACCTTTGGTTAGGGTTTTTGTATTGTGGCTTCTTGCTCCGAAAACAACTTCATATGGTCTATATATATGGTGTTAAAGTATGTAAAGTCGTGCTAAAAGAGATCACCCTAATATAGAACATATCACAATCACATTTCTGACTTTTCTCTTCGTCTGTCGACAGGTGTTTTATAGCTGTCGACACCTACTGCAGACTTCTGGTTTCCAGAACCATGCTAGTTCCTGGAAGACTAGATCTGTCGACAGGCGATATGCTGGCTGTCTACAGGCATCCTGTATCTGTCGACAGGTGCATCTCATCTGTCGACACATACTGCTGTAAATGTGTTTCCAGTATAGCCTGTTTGTTCTGGATTGGTCTATCTGTGACGGCCCTCGTTACACCGGTACGGTTATACCAACCCACGTCGGTATAGCGAGTGCTGCCAGTCACAGTGGGACATTTACCCAACCATACAAACAGCTGAGATACACGCGAATATAAATAACAGAGTAGCGGAAGTAAAAGAGAACTATCTCCATTCATTCATCATCCACATTAAACATACATGCAGTTTACAATTTGCAAAAAGGAACTAAGTCCACATAAATTAATTGCTGCAACTTAAATACAAAATGTCCACATATTACATTCTTTTCATGATAATTCTAATACAATGTTCGAGTACATACTACGAAGTACACAATCACAAAGAACTCAAAACTGGTAGTCTCCACGCTCGGAGTCCGTCTCTGCTGCCTCCTCCGAGAGTACTGTGTCACCAACTATACCTGTACGCTGAAGCAAGGAGTGAGTCCAGGGACTCAGCAAGTAACACTATGCATGATATACACGTACAAGTCTAGTAGTTTCTACACGCACATTACACTTTGCAACACATAGCATGCTAGTCCATTTAAGTTTTCAACCTATCATGAAGGTTCTACAATTTTATACATAACGCATGCTTTCAGATTTCAAAAAAATTCACCTATCACATGGTCTCTATTCAATTCACTCATGAGACTTTAATCAAAACGTGAGAGCTATTGACATGAACAATTTACATACATGAACGGGGAACATAATTAGCATGGATTCCACATGTTCTTAAGTACATACATAACCTTTTAACATGCTTTAGGTTGCTGATTTTTACATGGTTCAATGACTATAAACCTACACATGAAAGCTACAATGTTGCTTAAAATAACACATGAACAATCCATCATGCCATTTTACTCACATACTCATTGTTGTTCCTATCATGGATTCTAAACACTTTTGCACACATAAACATGAGAATAATAACATGCATTTTCTGAATTCACTTGGTTTCAGATTTAGTTTCGCATGGTTTCTATAACACATTTACATATCTAAGATTTCACATTTTTCTTTACACTAGTTTCCTCTTTCACCTGGTTCACTTTACACATACACATTCACATATCACTTACACATTTACACATGGTCACATACACTTTAACACATTTCACTTTTACACATAATTTAGTGCCGTGACACATAGTCCAAACCACCAAAGAAGGACACAACACATCATATCACATAGACGCCATCTAGGCAATACAATGGCGACTCTTGGACTGCGCAGACCGGGAGAACAAGTCTCCACCCTAACCAGTGGTACTTGTCCACCTCCAGGATTTCCCCCTAATGCCCTTAGGTTCACTTAACACAATGAACTTTCTCAGGGGGACTTTTCCCTGATACGGCTCCACTGCCTTCTCGGAAGCAGTATCACATTGGCACAGTTTACACTTTTACACATTTACCGTTTTACACATGGTTTTACATTTGACACTCTTCATCACATTCACACTTTCTTACTCACATGAACACCTCTGTTTTTCCTAACGTGGTACTACAGAGTTTTCAAGGTTCAACACACAGTAAACACACCAATCATGCTGGGTTTAAACAAAAATCAAATCATATTTCGATCATATGTACGAATTATTCACATTTCACATGAAAGCACATAACTTTTTATTTACTGTTCCAATTGACCTGAAATTTTAAACCACATGCTGTTTCCAAATCATACCCTCAAATTTTCAGATTTTTCTAAGCTAAATAGGATTTACAAAAACCAAACACCTAATTAGCATATTATTCACCACTTAAGCCAACATGGGTCTAACACATTTTGAAAATTATCCACTTACTGTTTTGCACAGAGACCACTAATGCATGATTTCAGAATACAACATCATCCTAATTCATACATCGATAAATCCGTTACCACAAACCATTTTTACATGCTTTCATTTTACCGAACCGAACTTACTAGCAATTCCACAAGTATGCATGAATTACCAAAAATTCAGAACATACATACATGTCCCACAATTCTTCATGAATAGACTGAAAACAAGAAATTCAACTAATCCTACTCATGGAACATTGATTTGCAAAAATTATTTACAAGTTATGCTCACAATTTCACAAGATGTCATTACCCCACATTCACCATCACACTACATTCATCCACAACCACAATGCACAATATACATAGAGTATAAGGTGTACAATATATCCTCATCGCATAAAACATACCGAAATTAATATACAAGAGGGACAGAACAGCTCATTGTTCTGTTCAGAAGAACTAGACGGCGGTCTCTGGCCGCTGACTCAGAGTCAGCGGCATGGTCGATGGACGCCAGGGATGAACTGGGCGTCCAGGGACCTTGCCGTTTACTCAGGTCTGTGCAGAAACACAGACCCGAGCTCAAAATCTTGGGTGAAATGGAGGGTCTAGGACTCGAGGGAATTCCATAAAAATCATAAAACCTCCTAGACTCATACGGGGACACCATAGATAGGTTACTTGCCTCTCTAAAATTCCTCCAAGAGATTTATGGCTCGAAGAAGACCTCCTTGGGCAGTTCCAAGAAGTTGCAGAAGTGCCTCCAAGATCGCCTTCCTCCGGGCTCCTGGGTGATCTCCACGTCAAGGGGATGATGGAGAAGCCTTCCCCTTTGCTTTAGCTTCCTCCTTGTTGCAGAAGATCTCCAATCCAGCTCTCAAGGGATCGGATTTCAGGGTTCTAAAATGGGGTTTTCTCACAGAATGCTCTAGGGTTTTTCTCTCTTCTTCTCTCCTCTTGCAAGGGTGAAATGAGAAGTGGGGAGAGGCCAACTCGGGTTCAGGGTGTAGGAGAGCCCCTCACCCACTCACCATGCCGATTAGACAGCCTTAGAGCCGTTGGGGAACATCCCCCCAATGGTTGCCATGCCTTGTTTCAGAAGTTTGCAGCTCTGCTGCGCATGCAGGCCAGAGAAGTCGACGTCCCGATCGCTGGACGCCGGAATTAGGGTTGGCGTCCAGGACTGGATGCTAACACCACCTCAATGGCCAGGGGATTGACGCCAATAGGGCCTTCGGCCAGAACCCTAATTTATGCAGAAACCATGCATACCAAGCTTCTATACATGCAATATGTACGTGGTATTATATTCATACTATCACCATGCAATACATACATTATTATGTTTAATATAACACATATACACGTAATTATACTAATTTAATGCGTACGTAAATATGTACATACATACTCAACACAATATACACATATAAATACGAAATACGACTGAAATTCGAGGGTCTTACACTATCTGTCGACACATGCCTTGGGGGCTGTCGACACATGACCACTTGAAGTGTATTTCTTGGTCTTTTGCACTTGACTTTGGTTGATTGTCTTGTGTCATTCACACCTACATCAAAAGACATTCTATGTGAGATATAATGGATACATGAATAGTCGTAGAAGCACTATTTTCATTTGTTCATTTCTTTCATGTCTTTGTCATATTTATCATGTTTTCAACATCAATGTAACATCAATTATGTTAAACATCATCAAAAATATTTAAGCACATGTCATCATACACATTGTAACCCAACATTCTCCCCCTTTTTATGATGACAAAATTACAATTGATGTTTCTCCCCCTTTTGACAACATTCAAAAAGACAAAGCATGCACACATGGATAATAATGAAGCAAAGAACTATGTTTTCATTCATTGATCAGTAAGTACATACAGTTACAAAAAGGACATCCATTGCATGAAATAAAGAAAAACAAAAGAAGGGAAATGACATAACTGACAGAACAAACAGGCTCATGACCCAATCCTAGGGAAAATAAAAACCAGATGACCCCAAATTAAATCCTAGACTCTCTAGACTTCGTCATTCCCAGGAGCAGGGGGGATGACGGAACTCATGAAACTCCTGTGTAAGGTGACCAAGCTACTGCTGAATGTGAGTTTGAGAAGCAGCAAGGGTGTCCAGTCTAGTGTTGCTGGCCAGAAGTGTTCTAGAAGGGGATTTTGATAGAAATGGATGGAGAATGAGTGTCCAAATTAGATTTTAAGGTTGAGAACTGGTTTATACCCATTGCAAAGTGTCATAAACACTAGAATTAAGACACATAAAAATTCTACAATGGTTAAGAGATAATACTCCGAAATCTTAAGTTATAGAATTTAGAATACATCGTTCAAAAACATATGAAAATAAGATAACCCCTTTGAATAAAACCGTTGTAGAAAAACATATTCCTTTTGGGTGATGTTTAGTTGGTACATGAAAGTAATGTCTACATGAGCGATTAACAATAAACAACACATTGCCCTTGATGTAAAAACATGGAGGCTTCACTCTATTTCTAGCATTGAATTATTTCTTTTGTCAAGTTAATGTGGAAAAAGTGGTAATTAGGATCACTTTCACCTTTTGACGTGAAGGTAGACATTCGGGATGCCCGTACCCCCAGTTACTCAGTGTGAGTGACCATCATACCACTGTGCAGAGATAATAAAAGGACTTTTTGATGCGAAGACAGACATTTGTGATGCCCATGTCCCCCGTTACTCAGTTATGCTCATCATTGCTCTGCCTTTGTCCCATTTCATATAATTTTTTTTTGAACTTTTGAGTTTAGAAATAGGTAGCTTTTCTCCTTTTTTGTTTTTTTGTTTTTTTTTAAATGTGAAAATCAAGGTCAAGGGTTATTTAAGGTCAAAGGCCAATGTAAAAACATTACGTTCAATAACCTTCTTACTTGTCAATCCATTTTAGAAACATGATCATCCACATGGGAGTTATTCAAGTGAGTTAGGTTAAAACCATTAGATTTTTTCAATGTGTTCTAGATGATACAAACTAGACTCATGCAAGAATATTATTTCAAAATCATTGTGATTTAATCAATGTCTCTGGTACTATGTGAGTATGAAAGGTTCTAATGAATATTAAGGCCCAATTCTCTCCTTGCACAAAGATAATGAACATATTCATGAAGAAAGATGAGAAAAGATGAAGAATTCATAGAAAATGTGTATTTGTCGATAGCTAGTATGTGCCTATTGACAGGTACTGAGATCTAGAAAGATCAAGGTTCTGGGAGAGGCTATCTGTCGACAGGTAGAATGGGTCTACCGACATATACTGAATTTTGCCAGAAAAGTAGTTCTGGGAAGGCTTGGCTGTCGACATCTAGGATTCTGGCTGTCGACAGGTACTTCCGTTCTCATCTACTTCTCGTAAGAGTGATTTTATTACATGGAAACCAAACTACTAAGTGTAATGATTGAACTAATGAATTAAGTCGTTATGCTGCCGAAATTTACTCTAGATCATGTTCACTTGCCTTGTCCCTTATAATCATTGACATGATCTTTACTACATGACTGTTTATTCTTGAAAATCGTATTGGCCATAAATGAAATGGAATTACCTGAAGTTATTGGAACTTCAGTTCATGACTGATGCCTATGCATATAAGGGCCCAGTCTGGTCCTGGGAAGAGCATCTAAAATACTTATAATCGCGAAAGTATATGATCCAATGAGGTGTCTAGCAATCGCCTAAATGAATGCAAGATTGATCTGGGTAATTTGCACATTGTTAATGAATGAATGATTGATTGATTGATTGAGCAGTTATATATGAAATGGCCAAATCTATTGTATGTCATCATTATTGAATCCATATGTCATTGTCTACTGGAATTATATGGAATTCAACTTGTGCTATTCATTGTACAAGCTATAAATTATTGAATCTCTTCTATTTGACAAATGATCGTACTGTCATCCATCCCATTGTTAATCATTCCTTCTCACATGAAATTGGACATCAGATTTTGTTTACTAAATCGTTCTCATACATGTTATACCTTTGGAGATTGTCCCATATCGTTATTATGATCATCTTACCATGAGCACTGCATGCTAGTATCTTACCTGATAAATTATTAATTCACGTAAAGCATGCCCACACCATGAGATATAAATCCTACTGGGCATTAACACACTCACACCTACTTTCTACAATATTTCAGGTGATGACTATGAGGATATAGATCATGATGGGGCTAGAGAAGAGTGAAGAGCTTCTCAGAATGTAGCCATCAACATAGTAATGCCAACCATCAAGTTTAGAGTCCATAGAGTCTGTAATAGATAGTTATTTGCTTCTGGAGTCTTACATACTTTGGATTTCAATAATGGGCCCTATGTTTTGGCTCTGATTATAAGATTGTACGTTAGATTTGATGGAAATGAAATAAAGAATTGTTTGGCTGACACCATTATTATCTCAAGTCTTTTTTTATACTTAGTTGTCGCTCTGAATTACTTGACTGTTGATACTTGTATTTGTATCGCTCACGCTCTCGATATTTAATTCCGCCACTAAATTTCGGGGTGTGACAGTTGGTATCAGAGCCTAGGCTTTCCCTTAATTTTTGGGAAAATAGGAAATTGTTAGGCTTAGCCAAGACCAAACTCTCCACATGTCAACTTGTTAGAAATCGACTGTGAGATTGAGGTAGAAACACTGGCTAAGTTCATCTTATTAATTAGAATTATGCTTAGTTAAGGTTAATGCCAATAGTCATGATGTTATTGTCATGAAGGATTTCAATGGTCGTTGCACATGAGAGAGACTTGCAGAGGACAATCAACACACTGACCCAGGCCTTACTGCACGCAACCCAAGGTAGGGATAATAACCATGGAGGTCTCCACTGCAACTTTCACAGCATGAATCCACCAAGGTTCGGTGGCAGCACTGATCCAATAAGGCCGAGCACCGGCTCAAAGAGATGGAATGGGCATTCCACGTTATGAGATGTGCAGACAAAGATAAGGTTACACTAGCAACATATCAACTGGAAAGGGAAGCCTGCGCTTGGTGGGAATCCATAGAGGCAACGCTGGGTGACGCACCAGCCACCTGGGCACAATTTCAGGAATACTTCAACAATAATATTTTTTAAATAGAGTACAGGAGAGAAAGGCAGCGGAGTTCGCCAATCTGAAGCAACGGGACCTCTCTGTAGTAGAATATGAGGCTTAATCTCAAAGTTGGCCCGCTATGCCCCTCATTTGGTCCAAACTGAGTAGTTGAAGGCCAAGCGGTTTCTGAGTGGTCTTAGGCCTCAGTACATTGCACAGCTAGGATCGATGGACTTGCAGACATATCCAGAAATGGTTAGGAAGGCTTTGCTACTTGAGGACTCGCTGGCTATAGTTGACAACATTAAGAGCAATGGTAAAAAGGGAACAAGGAACTACATCAAAAAGGCCACAAGTTGTGGTTAGAACTAAGAGGCCAATTGGCCAACTTGGAAACCAATCGGTGAAGAGGTTAAGGGTTGAGGTAATCAACAGGCCCCCATCAACAGGGAATTATGCAAGCACTGTGACAAGGCGAGTCACAAATCTGAGGATTACTAGAAGGCACTGAGAAGATGCCTACGCTGTGGAAGCCAGAGCCACAAGATTTCTGACTGCCCACGGATGGTTAACCAAGCACCAGACACAGGCCCGGGTGTACAAAATTGCCAAGGCAGATTGCAAGCCCTGCAGGAACCAACTACCTCAGAGGAAGGAGGTGCGGTTGAAGGTACACTTACTATTTTATCTCATTCCGCATTTGTTCTATTTGATACGGGAGCTACTCATTCCTTCATATCACAAACATTTGTTGACACATTACCTATAAAACCCACTCCAATGGAATTTGGACTAGTCATGTCAACCCCTATTGGTCATGGTACCAAACTTAGAAATCACCTTTAGTCTAGCGAAGTGTTAATTAGGACTCAAAATTTACCTGCTAATTAATATCCATGGATATGGAGGGTTATGATGTGATACTAGGGGAAGACTGGTTGTTCGAGCATGGGACTAGTGTCAATTGCAAGAAAAGTAGGGTGATGTTTAGTCAACATCCCAAACTAGTGTTCTCGGGAGATAGAAATCACACAGGCGACTATCCTCATCTTTGCTCTAAAAGCCAAGAGAATGATAAGGAAAGGTTGCATAGCCTTTCTAGCTATTGTTGTCACCAAAAAGGAAGAGATCAAGATCAAGAACATCCCTATTTTCAATGAATACACTGATGTGTTCCCCGAAGACTTGCCAGGTGTTCCACCTGAGCGAGAGGTCGACTTCACTATTGAGTTGATATCTAGAGCAGCACCAGTATCTAGGGCACCCTATAGAATGTCCCCCGCAGAACTGAAGGAACTAAAAGAACAATTTATGGAACTGCTAGAGAAAGGGTTTATTAGACCAAGTACATCACCATGGGGTGCACCTGTTCTCTTCATCAAAAAGAAGGATGGGTCAATGAGATTATGCATAGACTACAGACAATTGAACCAATTAACAATAAAGAATAAATATCCCCTGCCAAGGATTGATGAATTATTTGAAAAACTGTCTGGAGCTCAGTATTTCTCTAAGATAGATCTTAGATCTGATGATCATCAGTTGAGGATCAAAGGAGAAGATATACACAAGACAACCTCCCCGGCAACGGCGCCAAGATGAACGCGCGCATTGTTGACTGTGCGTTTTCCGTTGTCAAGAGTTCGTTGCACACGTCAAAATGCTCACCCTCTCTAAACTGTATCACAAATTTAAAATAGCAAATATGAACTAGTAGAATGGTGAGCACAGGTCATTTCCACAGAGAGGCAGAATAAAATCTGACTTAAACTACTTTGATTTGAAAACATTTTTTTTTTACTAAAATAACATTGCATTAGAATTAATTTTTGAAAACATCTCTAATCAAATCTCTCACAACTCGACAGATCAAATGGAAGACGAGTTGAATTAAAATTGAGACACCTTGTATCACTATACCCTCTCAACTTGAGGATCAAACAAGTAGACAAAATCGGAACTAGAAATTAAGCTAAGATAGTGAAAGCGTGCACCTCGAATTCTAACTCCACAAAAATCAGATCACTACCTTCACAACTCAATAGTCGAACAGAAGATAAGAACAAATAAGAAACAAAGTTTACTGTGATCAAATCGAAATTCTCATACTATGAAGAACAAGAAGGAGAACAACTTAATGGCTCGAAACAACACTAAAACAGCTCAGAAATCAGCACAACAACATGGACCTCATCTAGACTATGAAGATGTTCGGAATCCTTCCAAGATGTCGACCAGCCAAGAACAAGCCAAGAAATGGAATCTTCTTGGTTGCCCGGTGCCGACTCTGCAATGCCCCTGGATCAGTCTCACAGCTCTCACAGAAGAAAAGAAAACAATTAAATCTACTTTACTATAGCCGAACTCCCCAATATCAAACTAATGTTGAACAGAAAAGGAAAACACAATTCTATCTCCTTCGGAAGAGTAGAAATATCGCAGACAGTAGCATTTAGAAAATTGAAGAAAAGAGTTCTTCCATTCCCCTTCCAGCAGATAAGAAACAACAAAATTGCAATCACTGTTCAGATGAAGAGAAGAAATATCCGTCAATTGTCCTCCTCACCACAGTTGCAATACACAGAAGCAAGAGATAATAACATCCATTTGAACGGATCCATACCACATAGAAGAGCAAAATCGCCAAACCCAACAATAAACTCGAACCTGTCGAAGCCCTCCAAGCCTTCCTTTCCCGGATGCCAAATAGAAGAACTACAAAATCCACCAAAGAAATAGCAGAACAGTTGATCTCCACAGAAAGTTGCACAGAAGATAGAAGAACGAAGACAAATTTTCTGAATCCAGCTCTCTCTGACCAACACACAACACAGTAGAACTCTCTACTGGCGAACCAGTCTCAAGAAACACTCCCTCTAACGAAATCTGGAAGAATAGAAAAAATACAGGGAAATGGAGATTAAGAATCCTAAAAAAAAAAATGTCGAACCCCCAAGAACTCTGGAAGAACAGGGAAGAAAGAAACTAAAAACTCCGAACCAGGGAACCCCCAAACATCTCAACGCTCTGCTAAAACAGGGAAAATACAGGAAGAAGAAACTAAAAAATATTCCTAAGCATCGAACCAGAGAGCCCTAGAGATGAGGACCTCGGTCCTTTTTATAGACGCTCGGGCTCCATCGCACAGCTCCTTCCCGCTTCCTGGATGCCGCCTTCACCTCCCCACACATCGCCACGTCAGCTGCTCTGCCTCGCACTCTAGCCGCACCAACCAACAGCTCAGCATCGCACACGGTCATCTGGTTCACTGCACACAGCACCGGCCTCACATGGATTCGGATCCATCGTAACGCCATCGCTCCACCATCGTCCAGACCACAGCGCCAGCCCTCAAACGGCCAGCCAACATCACAGCACACGGATCTCACATGGCTCAGTGCCACAGCATGATCGTCCCTGGTTGCCACCTCAACCGGCCAGCACAACCATCGGCCCAAGCAGCAGGCCCATCAGCTCTTCACTGAAGCTCCACCTGCGCCCGCACCCAGCATCTTGCCCGGCATCCCCAGCAAACCATATCCACGCCATTTGCAGCAGCTCTGTTCATGCCCGGACATCCGCCCTTATGGTCCATCTCCTTCCGGCCCAGATCGCCCATCTGCCTCCGCCGCAGAGCACACCTGTAGCGCTGAAGCTTCACACATCCCAGGCGCCATGCACCTGCAAACCCACATCGCATACAGCACCCCTGGGCACTGGCCGCCCTGGTTCCATCTTACCTCATCCGGCCCGGATCTGCACACGCCAGGCCCAAACCAGGTTCTTCCAGCAGCTCACGCCCTTGCACATCCCCAGATCTGCCTGATCAGAGCTCCATCAGCCCCGCTCCGAGCTCCAGCCCACACACAGCAGCAGCAGTCTGACCGCCAGCTTTGCAGCACCAGATGCCATCGCCTCCCACCTTAGCCGCCCAGCACACCCCGAACCAGCCGAGCAGCAGTGCTCAGCCCCAAATCTGCTTCCAGGGGCTTCCAGGAGCTTCCAGAGATAAGACAAACAAATAATAGAAAAAATGGTTAGAATAATATTGGATTTTGTTTAAATGGCGGTGAGATGGGAATGGGGTTGTGGCATGATGGTAGTGGTGGGGTAAAAAAAATGTTGGTTTATTAATGGGATTGGGTGAGATATTTATTAAGTAATTTTTTATTTTTTATTTACAAACTCAAAATTATTTACAAAAATATTATTTATGACAAAATTTTATTTATATACAACATTTACAAATCTCTTTTATTTTTCAAAGTATATTTGTGAACAGAAAATGAACCTAATTATTTCGAAGAAAATGACTTGTTTAATGAAAATCTAACATGTAAATTCAGACCCATTAGCAATTAATATGTTCAAAAACTTATTTACGGATGAAATGAGAATTAACATCAAACTGCACATTATTTACAGACAAGACGTCTAGAATCAACTATATGTATGAGATTTAAGACTGAAAATTGTGTAGTTATCACTCCCCCCTACTTAAACATTGCTAGTCCCTTAGCAATGAAAATTACTCCAAATGTAAGACTAGAAAAAATGTCTCATGCTGAACAGCCATCATGTAAAATTAATGTGGGTATGTCTTTCTAATTGTAGGGGCTTATGGCAAGAAATTTGTGCACAAAAGGTAGCTCACTTAAGAGTTCACATCAGCCCTTCTGGAGCTCCTCTACCTCAGCAGTATTGGAGATTAGATTGATTCGAGGGAAAAGAATTGTGGAATAAGATCCTTGCTCAGTCAGATCGGGTTGTTTCTCTCAGTTCCATTCTGCCCAACTTCCTTGAGGATTATTTTTATGAGTTGAGGACTTTTGTCCCTTTATTTGCACTTTGTGCACTCAGATTTTCTTTTTCATCCATAATGCTGCACAAACCCATCACTTTTTAAGAGTAACGAGTCCAACTTTACTCAGGTCCGGGGCATTTTTCATGGATATTTTTCTTTTGCTTTTGCTTTTGCTTTTGCTTTTGCATTTTTGTATTTTGCTTTTCTTTTCTTTTCCTCTTATAGGAAGGATGGACAGTCAGGTTCCTTGACCACATGCCTTCACCTCCTTCACAATTCACTTAAGGGGAAGGAGAAAATCAATCACCTCTCTTCTACTAGCTTTAACAGATTTGCTACATTCGGTTCAGCTAATCTAAGTGGCTGTGTAGTGTGTGTATGAATTTTTTTTTTTTTGCCATAAATCCTTACATAAGGTAGACAAGAAGTACATGTAATCCTTTATTAGAGGCTACCTAACATGGATTTTTGCAAGGGAATGTGACAACCACAAATTTTAATGGTTAAAGATCAGACACATAGTCTGAGTCTCGCAATGCCAGACATTTTATTCAAAGATGAAACATTGTGAAATTTTGTTTTTATTTGCATATGTACAAGCTAAAAGAAAGAAATGAAGCAATGGTTAGGGTGAGAACTATGAATGCATGCTTTATTCTACCTCTCCCCCCTACTTATTTATAGGAAAAGAAAGTAAGATAGAGACCTGATAAAAGAAGTCTGTACACATGGGTTGCCTCCCAAAAGTGCTAAGTTTATCGTCTTCAGCCAGACGCAATTAGGCTTCACTTGGCTCATCTAGCTTGGTAGACTCAACTTTCAAGGAAGGCGGGTTTTCAAAAAAATGCTTTAACCTCTGCCCATTAACAGTGGACGATTGTCCAGTTTTAGGATCAAGAATAACGACAACGCCATTGTCATAGACTTTGACAACCATGTAAGGCCCATCCCACCGGGACTTCAATTTTCCCGGAAAAAGGCGAAGCCGAGAATTAAATAGCCAGACTTTATCATGCACTTGAAAAGTTTTTCTATGAATGTGTTTGTCATGGAATGCTTTGGCCTTGGCTTTATAGATCTTGGAACTTTCGTAGGCCTCATTTCTGAGCTCTTCTAGCTCATTCAGATGAAGGGTCCTTTGTTGACTAGCTTGGGCTAAGTCAAGATTGACTTGTTTAATAGCCCAATAGGCTCTATGCTCAAGTTCGACCGGAAAATGACATGATTTTCCAAAGACAAGCCGGTAAGGGGACATTCCAATGGGAGTTTTGAAAGCGGTTCGGTAGGCCACAATGCATCATCTAACCTTTCTGACCAGTCTTTCCTATCAGGCCTAACCGACTTTTCAAGAATGTTTTTAATCTCCCTGTTTGATACTTCCACTTGGCCACTAGTTTGGGGATGATAAGGTGTTGCTAGCTTATGGGTGATCTCGTACTTCCTTAGGAGGGTCCTAAAATGGGTGTTAATGAAATGAGGTCCTCCATCACTAATGATTGCTTTGGGCCACCCAAATCTAGAAAAGATGTTTTTCTGAACAAATTTGATGACCACCTTATGATCATTGGTCTTTGTGGCAATGGCCTCTATCCATTTGGACACATAATCAACAGCAACTAGAATGTACGTGTATCCAAAGGATGGTGGAAAAGGTCCCATAAAGTCTATCCCCCAAACATCAAAAATCTCTACAACCAAAATGGGGTTAAGAGGCATCATGTCCTTTTTAGAAATGTTTCCCATGGTTTGACATCTAGGACAGGCCTTACAAAATTGGTGGGCATCCTTAAACAATGTGGGCCAATAGAAAACAGAGTCTAAGACCTTAGCAGCGGTCTTCTTTCCTGAAAAGTGTCCTCCACAGGTGAGAGAATGACAAAACTTGAGGACACTTTGATGCTCACTCTCAGGGACACATCTTCTTATCACTTGGTCTGGTCCTATGAAAAATAGCTCCGGGTCCTCCAAATAAAGTACTTGTCTCTAGCAAAGAATCTCTCTCTCTCATTTTTGGTCCAATCTCCAGGTACTCGTCCAATGACTTTGTAGTTCACAATGTGTGCGTACCATGGAGATAAAATGTTGGAGACAGCTAAAATGTGCTCATCCGGGAAAGCATCTCTAATGGGCATAGAGTCCGGGGCAACTATTCTAGACAAGTGGTCAGCTACCACATTCTTGGATCCTTTCTTATCATGAATTTCCAAATCAAACTCTTGTAACAATAGAATCCATCTGATCAATCTAGGCTTGGCATCCTTTTTGGCAAGCAAATGCCTCAAGGCAGCATGGTTAGTGAAAACAATGATTTTGGCTCCTAAGAGATAAGATCTGAATTTCTCTAAGGCAAAAACAACAACTAGGAGCTCTTTTTCAGTGGTTGTGTATCGAATCTGAGCATCATTCAATGTTCTGCTTGCATAATAAATCACCACACATCCTTTATCAGTTTTCTGGCCCAAAATGGCACCTACTGCATAATCTGAAGCATCGCACATTATCTCAAATGGTAATGACCAATCTGGAGATTGTAGAATTGGAGCTCTGGTCAAAATGTCTTTTAATTCCTCAAAGGCTTTATGACAAGCTTCATCAAAATGAATGGAGTGTCTTTTAGCAAAGAAGTTAATGGCCTTGCAATTTTTGAAAAATCTTTGATGAACCTCCTATAGAATCCGGCATGACCAAGGAAGGATCGAATTTGTTTGACAGAGTTGGGAGGAGGTAATTCGGAAATGAGATTTACCTTGGCTTTATCTACCTCTATCCCTCTCCCTGAGACAATATGCCCTAAGACAATTCCCTCCTTAACCATGAAGTGGCTCTTTTCCCAACTTAAGACAAGATTGGCATTAATGCATCTTTTGAGCACTTCAGTCAAATGGTCGAGGCACGAATCAAAGTCATTTCCAAACACAGAGAAATCGTCCATGAAGACTTCTAAGTAATCCCCAACCATGTCTGAGAAAATAGACAACATGCAACGTTGAAAAGTTGCAGGGGCATTGCACAGCCCGAATGGCATGCGTCTAAAGGCAAAGGTTCCAAATGGACATGTCAAAGTGGTCTTTCTTGGTCATCGGGGTGAATAGCCACTTGGTTATACCCTAAGTATCCATCAAGGAAACAAAAGAATTTTTGGCCTGCCAGTTTCTCTAAGATTTGGTCAATGAAAGGTAAGGGGAAATGGTCTTTCTTGGTCATTGCATTCAGTTTACGATAGTCAATGCACACTCTCCATCCTGTAGCCAGCCTAGTGGGAATGAGCTCACCTTTTTCAGTTTGAATCACGGTTAGTCCAGACTTTTTAGGCACAACTTGAGTTGGACTAACCCACTGGCTATCAGAGATGGGATAAATAAATTCTGCATCCAGCCATTTAACAATTTCCTTCTTAACAACTTCTTTCATATTGGGATTAAGTCTTCTTTGCATTTCGATTGAACTTTTGGCATTCTCTTCTAAGTAGATGCGATGTGTGCAAACTGAAGGACTTATCCCTCTCAGATCATCTATTGTCCAACCTATAGCTCTCCTATGACTCTTCAAAACATCAATCAATTTCCTTTCCTGCCCTTCCTCAAGATCACTAGCGATTATGATGGGCCATGTCTCATTCTTTCCTAAAAAGATGTACTTTAAATTCGCAGGGAGTGGTTTTAGCTCAACCTTAGGAGGACACTCAAATGGAATTGATGGATCATTATCTTGAAACATAGAATTAAATTGTCCTTCCTCTCCCTCAAACCCTAGAGCACAGGGTTGGTCTATTGCTTCTTCCACACAAGACTCTTCCAAGGTGTCTACCACTAGACAACTTTCTCCTTCATCATGATGCCTAGATGCCCTAAAAATGTTGATACTAACCCGCCTATCCCCAAATGATATATCCATCATCCCAGTAGCACAGTCACTATTGGCTCTAGCTGTGGCCAAAAAGGGTCTACCAAGGATGATGGTGGACTGGGTTAAATCTTGTGGAGTGTTCATGTCCAGAAATGATGAAATCGGCTGGAAAGTAACAATCATTGATTTTTACGATCACGTCCTCAACTAGGCCTTTAGGAGTGGTAACAGATCGATCGGCTAGTTGGAGGACAACAGAAGTGGGTTTCAACTCTCCTAACTTGAATTTCTCAAAAATGGCAGAAGGTAGGAGGTTGACACTGGCTCCCAAATCTAAAAGGCCACTCTTAAAAGTGACTCCACCAATGGTACAAGGAATTAGTGGAGTGCCCGGATCTT